>JAJJWW010013710.1:0-12500 GCA_023531295.1 Papaver armeniacum
TTGGAAGTGTTTTTCTTTGAAACAGAAACAAGTATGAGAGTTATCTAAAAATGAACAATATCAAATAAAATAATTTTAAAAGAAAATCAATTTTAAGAAGATCGGCCAAAGCAAAATAAACAAACCTTGATGGCTCCATAAGAACAAAGCAGAGAAAGATGGAGAGGATTTACGGAAAGATGAACGGTGAAAAAGTTCTGAGACGACAAAAAGAGGATTTACAAGGATGAAGAAGACGAAGTAAAAGAAAGAAGACATTTTTACGATGGATCTCTTCTTAAATAGACAAAAAATGATGACCTAGGTTAGCATTTAAAGTGCCTAGGTGAATAGGGGAAAATTTAACATGTGTAAACGGTTATGCTTAATTCACGGAATCTTGTCGGCGAGAAAGAAATGAACAAGCTGCGGCATTTTGAAAGTATTAATTCTCATGACATTCTCCCCTTCGGCAGAGAAGACATGAGAAGAGGCAAGATGTAGGATCAGAATATCGCAACACCAAGACCCTTGCGAAATCCATAAACGACACATTGTGAAAATGTCGCAGATGGATAATATAAATGACGCAACGGATGACGACAGCTTGAACACGAGAAAGATGTGAAGACCTAGCGAGATTTAGGAGTCTTGCGAGATTTAACATTTGTACACTCGCGAGAATGTCGCAAGTCAGATCCGAAAATAAAGGACAGCTTAGCTGTCAACCACTATGTAATGTCCTATATAAAGAGCCGAACAGGCTTAAAAGAAAGGGGAGATCTTTTTTGAGTGTGAAGCAAGTTATCAAGAGAGAGAAAGTTTAGAGCGGTTGTAAATTCTTTAGCTTATTTCCTTTCCATCTTGTAACATTTGTGAGTTTTAATCAATAAAGAATATAATTGTTCATCTTAAAATGACTTGATTGTGTGAATTCTTGTGAGGGGTGTAGTGTGGGATTTCCCGCTACTACAACAACAACATGAACGTCAACCTGCAATGACGAAACATTCATAAAATCCAAACAATGCTCGATCAAGGGAAATCTTCGGTTGAGGACTTACTGATGTCCCAGTCCCAACTTCACGAACAGACCTATAACGCGCGAGAGCCTTGACAGTCCGTTTAGGTCTCGAATGAGATTCATTCACTTGATTGCCCTACAACATATAACTTTCTCTGATCAGGATTTCTGACTACACAAAAATGGTGAAAAACACGCTATACTTATCGGGATGGGCGTCCTAGGCTCATACTTTGTCGAGGATCCATTTTGGGAGGAAGCGCTACTACCAGACATGTTAATAAGAGGTATGATTATGATCAAAATTTCTTCTAATAGTGCACATCAGAAGAAGATGTGTTGTATAAGTATCAAACCCTAAGTGTTGAAAGTCAAGATATAAATACTTATCCGGAGATAAAAGTCAGTTGCGGTTTCTACTGAAACCCTAAATCTCGAACCAGATACACGAAGATATGAGAGAAGCGTGATAATACTGGGGACTGACAGTTCAGATATAGTCAACATTACGGCTATGGATTGATGACCTAGCAGGTCACGTGTCTCCCTATCCAGCTCATATGATCATATTTCGTGGAGCATTACTGCCTACATGGACCTTGGGTCACCTTGTTCAGCGTGAAGAAATTTGGCGAAAGAAACAATAAGAGATTATTGTTCAAAAAATGATCTCTAAATGAACTTCCTTACAATCCAAGCTATTCAAATAACCAGAAAGTATCTACTTTAACGGAGAATAAATGATCTCATGGAAATTCATGAGCAAGATTAACCGTCAGATTCGTCGGAATCATCAGACTTGTCAGAATTATCAGATTCGTCTTCATCGTTGGCAGAGTCCTCTTCAGATTCTTCATCAGAATTACTATCCGAGCCATTTACGAAGTCTGGATGAATGTCAAGATCTTCACTGGAATACTCTCCTCTTCAGGCTCAGCTTCAAGGTCGGCTTCGTTAGCCTTCTCGATTTCCCTGGTACGTCGATCCGGCCTGATCTTGTGATCTCGCGGCATCCACACGGATTCATATTCCGAAGCATCAGAATCAGAGCACCATCAGCTCGAGTTCGAAGTTTCTCCTCAGTTGCTGCTATTCTGCGTTGAATTCGGTCCCTTCTTCGCTGATGATCCTCTATTTCGTCAGTTTCGGCTTTTCTCTTCATGAGCTCAGCATAAGTAACTCTACAATTGTTGAGAGGTGCTCCAGGCTCTGTTTTCGCAGTACGGTTCATCTCAGCTCGTGACTTGGCTGCAGAAACTTTGGAATCCTCTTCAGAAGAGCTGGAAGAGTAGTAATAATCATAATCGCTGCTACTGCCACTGGAAGTCACCATTGTCTGGGACCATAAATGTGGGATTACAGATACGCTAACACCGAATTCAAAGCAAAAATGGTAATCCTTAACTCTTACCTATTTACGATTTCACGAACTTAGTGATAACAACGTAAAACCCCAAAACTTGCTCGTTCTTTCAAACCTGCAAAACCGAGAATTTTTTTATTATTATTTAAAGTCAACATTGGCTTTTCATGAAACTATGAATAATTCACACAACCTTCCATGTGAATGTTCGCTGATTTTTACGTGTACATACGCTATAAAATCGTCAAACTTGCACATACACTACCAATTCATCAACTCATAAATTGTTGGCTTTCGACAATTTTTCATAAATCAAAACTTGATTTCTATTTAATAAAACGTGAACAAGTCACGTAATTAAAAAAAAAAAAAATTCCGTGAGCTAATAACTCACGTATTGTTTCATAGAAAATATATATTTTTGCTCAATCGAGCATCCGTCACGAAACCAGGGTCTTTTCTATTTTTTGTAAAAGTCCACATGTTCCAAATAAAATTTTAAAAGTTTACAAATAAACTTTATCATGAACTCCAGGTCTTTTCAAAATTCCTTTGACTCTAAGGATTATTATTTGTTACTTTTACGAACAAACCTACGTTTCCAAAAGTATTTGCAAAGTTCATGCTTCAAAAAACAAACTTGGGTTTTCATGAAACCTAATAAACAAAACTTTTACTACTGCAACTATACCATATCCATACAAAATTTTATGTATCTCTTCCATATTGAGGATTTTTTATTCGTTTCCTAAACTAACGAAAAACGGGCATTCATACGTTTTCTAAAATTCTTCATGAATCCTACGTACACATGAAACTATGGGATTTTTTTTTTGTGAACAACTCTGAATCATAAAACACACAGCAAAAAAAAAAAAAAAATCACGGACTTACCTGGTCGGCGCCGGACGGTGATCGGCAACAGGTGAGCGTGAAGGTGGTGAAGAGATGAAGAAGCCTGGTCGGTCCAAAAATAATGATGAATTCTTAGGGCTTCACCCTTTTATATTAATTTTATTTCCAAAACCTAATAAAACACGGGTTTCCTTTTTTGGGCCCGAAAATCCTAAATTGACCAAAACTAGGCTTTTAACTGACCAAATCAGCAGCACTTCACCTCTTCATGCTCGCAAAATAGCACTCTATCACACTATCAGGGTCCTCACCCGAACATTTGCTCGTACATGACACCATTGGACCAAATCGAGGATTCTGAAACTACCTTTGTAGATTGAGTTCAACCACAATCTCTTCGACTGAAAATCACCATCTAATGCTTACTGCGGAACATGACTGTCCCTCACTAAGCAGGGGACTTAATATTGATAGTGGATTTTCAACAAAGGTCAAATCCGTAAAATCATGATACCGCATGTTTCTGATACGGCTTTAGGCATGTGACGATTCATATTTTACGAAGCCATGATGAACATGTCTTTCGAAAAGCCTCCACTAGCTGAGTGTTCGATCCCTGACATTTCATTGTGCACTCTATGTAGAATAATAGAATTTGGCGGTCCTCCTACATAATTGTTTGTTGAGAGGGCTTAACGCCTTCAGGACGTCGGTGATACTCACTGTTCCCTGACTACATGAGAGCAACTCCCCTCTACATAGAAGAACGATTTGGCGGTTCTCCGTAAGATTGAGAGCAACAACGCCTTCAGGATAGTGACACTCACTGATCCTAACTATGTAGAGCTACCATGTATAGACTCGGGTGTTCTCTGTAGTGTTGGAGAGCACCCTCAGGATTAGCCTTCTCCTGACTATGCACATAGATTAATTCTGCCGTGACATTCACCATTGAATTCCCAGAATAATCTATTATTGCTCCTATTCCATGGTCGAATCCACGGCCTGATCCCATGGAATGACAATAACAATTGCTCCTATTCCATGGTCGAATCCACGACCTGATATCATGGAATGGAAATAACAATTGCTCCTATTCCATGGTCGAATCCACGGCCTGATCCCATGGAATGGCAACAACAATTGTTCTGATTCCATGATCGAATCTACGACCTGATCTCATGGAATGGCAATAACAATTTATATTATCTCATTACTCCGATTTCATGATCGAATTCACTGCTAATCTCATGGAATGGTAAAAGATAATTCTATTACTTCGATTCTATGGTCGAATCCACGACCCAATGGAATGGTAATGCCTATTTTATTATTCCGAATTCATGGTCGAATCCACAGCTGATCCTATGAATTGATAGTAAATAACTACTCATTTTTATTGTTCAATTCCATGAATTATTCTACACTGAATTTCATGGATTAGCAATAAATACTCAACAACCGGGCATCTGGATCATCACTGAGTAAGCCCCAAAAAAAATGGTGTAAGTGTACTCGACAATGATGCACGACTGAGCACCTGGATGCACGAACGAGCATCCAAAAATATGGACAGATGAGGAATCCTACGCAAAACAGGAGAAAACAACAAATATTAATAAAATAATAAGGAGCGCCCTGGGGCCGGGCCCACCGGCCGGCTGGCCATGCCCTAGCCGTGTCCGGTCCCCATGCTTCTCTCATTATTTTGCCCTATTTTGTTATTTCATGAACTCATGAAAAAACTCCTTGATTTTAGCAACTTTCCTTGTTTTTACAGAATTCATGAATTCTCCATAACTTCACGGATTCATGAAAAATAATAATATTATAAAATAAGGAAAGGTGTGCGGGACCGGGCAACATGGTCGGCCGGCTGTGCCTTAGCCATGGTCGGTCCCACACCTTACAAACCTTGCCTATTATAATAATCATTCCCAAATTTCATGAAACTCCTTGGTTTCAACAAAATTCATGGATTCTCCATAACTTCATGGATTCATGAAATAATATTATAAAATAGGGAAAGGTGTGCCGGAACGGGTAACATAGCCGGCCGGCCATGCCTTAGTCGTGGCCGGTCCCACACCCCACAATCCCTAGATTTTTATAACTATTATTCCCCAAATTCATGAAACTCCTCCGTTTCAACAAAAGACTCATGGATTCTCCATAACATCACGTATTCATGAAAATAATATTATAAAATAAGGAAAAGAGTGCGGGACCGGGCAACATAGCCGGCCAGCCATGCCCTAGCCGTGGCCGGTCCCACACCCTGCAATCCCTAGTATTTTATAATTATTATTTTCCTCAAATTCATGAAACTCCTTGGTTTGAGCAAAAAACATGATTTCTTCATAATTTCTCGAATATTGCTCAAATCATGAAAATTCCAAAACCAACGTGGTCACATGACCAGCTAGCCTCTCACGGCAATTTTGAATATTAAAATACTCTTATTTTAATATTTACAAAACATTGATTAATTGAGCATACATGCTCATTCCAACAAAAATCAAGAATTTCAGTCAAGATGAAACTCTTCTGAAAATTCACAACATTGCTCGAATGCATATCAGAAAATACTGAAACTCTCAGTACAGAGACACGGACACCACGGAAACACGTGCATGCCTTAATGACCGACCAAAGTCATTCCTAGGGCTTGCACAAAGCCGATCCCACACGTTTTCACATTTTTGACCTAATTTGCGCAATCACTCATATTGGGCTCAAACTCTCTTCAACCAACCTGGGGATTGCTCGAACGGAAAACATCCAGTCCCATGACCACCAAGAGCCGGCCCCATGCTCTCTTGGTCAGTCCCCCATCTTTCATACTTAGGTTTTTGCCTAATGTTGAACCCAGCAGTAATTCAATAAATGATGAAACCGACACTTAATCATCATTCTTTCACCAACTCTCCAACTGAGAACCCTGGTGTACGCTCACTCGAGCACTGGGCACCACATGGACGCTCATCATTCCATGTGGTCGGTCCTCTATCACTCATGATCTATTTTCAGCAATTCATCAATTGTTGAACAATTGCTCAAAAATTAGGGTTTCGAACAAACGCTTCACGGAATCATCATTCTCGAGCAAGTTCAAACACCAAATGAATTTATGTTGATCCACGGGGATTAATTATACAATATTTGGTAATCTACTAATATTTTAATATTTTATTGGGTTACGTTACCAATAAATATTTCGTTAATTGAGCGACATTTGCTCGATTTGCTCAAATATTGGTTGTTATCAATATTTAGTAATTTATCAGTATTTTGTCGAATTGAGCAATACTTGCTCAATTGCACGTCAAATTATTCATACTCAGTATTTGTCGGATTGAGCAATACTTGCTCAATTGCACGTCAAATTCTCAAATATTCAGTGATTCGTCAAATTGAGCTATACTTGCTCAGTTGCTCGAATATTGACTCAACTATCAATATTCAGTAACTTATCAGTATTTCGTCGAATCAAGCAATACTTGCTCAGTTGCTCGAATAATCCACATATATTCAGTAACTCATCAATATTCAACAACTCGTCGAATTTACAATATTTGCTCAGATGAGCAACATTAACATTCATGAATCGCTGAGCATTTGTCAAACATGCTCGATTCAACAAAACCTAGACTCATTGTCTAATAGTCAACAATCGACAAACTAAATACACGTCGACATGCGAGACTCCACGATTCGTGAGACATCAATCACGTCAAATTGGGGGATAACAACTAGGGTTTTGGTCTGGCGGCCTACAACACGTGGATTCATCCACGACGAGAAATGTGCGTAAGTTGTGTCAACGGTTGAAGGAGTTAGCAAAGTAGTGGGTGCACGATCCGTCAAGTCTCCACACGACGTGGAACTGACTTTACCACGATCTTCCATTTTTCCACTCTCCCACTCATGAAACCGTCGCACTTACAGGGATCAAGGTGTTCACAACTCTGACAATATAAATAAGTTTCTGAATCCATGATTAAGAACAACGTTTTTGGTCTACACAGATTTTCTCGAGTAACTACTCTCAGGAATTCATCAATTCATCAGAAATTATTCGAACTCAACAGTTCACCAATTATTGCAGAAACCTTCAACACACCCACAATCCTTGATCATCACTGATCCCACACAATTCTCAGCTTCCCTCCCTACCGATCAACTCGTCTCCTCTTTGCGCCGAATTGACTCTGGAACGGCCATTGTGTTGGTTTAGGCCGGAGTCCTACAAATTGATCTCTCGAATCTAAGCACTCCCTTTGCAGTGCATCTGTGTGAGGTTGAGCAGTTTTCCTGGTTCGAGGAGTCTCGACAACATACTAGTCCAAAATCTGTTTTTTAGGACACTTGGGGAGGGAGGAAAATGACAGATCCTACACGTTGTTATATATTTTACAGTTAGGATTTGTCAAAATATTTTTATATGGTAAATAACAGTGTCAATCTGTCCAATTTTTCGGTTATGTTTAACCCCCACTCCCTTAAAGTTACACCCATATCGGATAACAACATGAGCCCTTAAAATCACATAAATCGAACGGACTCTAATTAGATCCAGAAACTACTTAAAACTGAAAAAGATAAAGTCTCTCGTGTTCATTAAAATGAAACTATCTTTTTAACTTCCCCCGTTCTTCTTCTGATTTTTTTTTACTTAGATTTAGATGTCAAATTCATTAATTTCATCACCCAAATCACTTCAGAAACCCCTGATTTCTTTAGAAACCGGAATCAGATCCAATTCCAAATCCATCTCATAGAGCGACCGCGAGTAGAGATTTTTTTTCTCCTTTTTCAACATTAAAGATCCCTTTGTAAATCTATACATGGATTTAGCTTTGAACGGTGAAAGCGATGGTGGGTTGATGGCCAAGAACCATCATCAAAAAAGGTAAAGAAACCTAGGGTGGAAGAAAGCTAGAGACGCGAAATATTCTTTTGATTTTGATTTTTTTATTATTCATTATGCTTAGCTCGATTCCCCTTCAGTAGTTGACTATCACATGCAAAATTATACCAAAATCAGCTCTGTTCAAAGTAGCATATACAAAATTTCTTTCCAATGATTGCTTTACTTTATTGACTATCACATCCTCCTCAATCGGTAATCCATCAGTAACCATCCCTTAAAATTTATTAAATTCTAGCTTGTATCCA
Organism: Papaver armeniacum; assembly: GCA_023531295.1. NCBI lineage: Eukaryota > Viridiplantae > Streptophyta > Magnoliopsida > Ranunculales > Papaveraceae > Papaver > Papaver armeniacum. Next base: position 8,400 of record JAJJWW010013710.1, read on the forward strand.
TGTATCATGAATCTACACTAAAACCCCAGTTCGACTCAAATCGTGTTTGGGTTTTTTCTCCAAACTGAAAATTTCCAAAACGTCTCGATTGTAATTTTCTAAGTAATGTTCTGTCCTCTTATAATTAAAGAGTGAAAATCAGATGAAATTACTTGTTTTTTTACTTGAAATTATGCTTTAGTTTAAGGGGTTTTGATATGTTCGATTGTTTACTGTCATGGGTTTGTTTCAGTTTGATGAAATTTTGTCAAAGTTTCAACTCTCTAATTATCTTGGGATTAAGAGTCATGCTGGTGCTTGTTGATAAAAGGTTAGGTTTTTATTAGCAATTGCACTCAATATATGTTTGTTACTTTGTATTCCTAAAGTAATTTTCAGTAGATCTTCTTGGTAGAAGCGTTTCGCAGTACTGACTGTTGATCATTGTATAATTTTTCTTGTACAGTTACTGCAGATTATCAGAAGCTAAGGGAAGCTACCATTGTTGATGAGTTGGATGTGGACTGGTGCAGAAGAAACAAGCATCTATTCTGGTTGGACAACTTGCAAAAGGGGGTAGAAATTTATGGAGAATGTTTAGAGAAATGGGAGCAGTCAATTATGCATGATTGGGGAGGTTTGAAACCTCTTGTAGTTGAAAGGATTTAGAGTTTCTAATGAAGAAATAAAAGCTCTGTGATTGCGAGCTACAAGTGAGCAATGTATCTTACCAGGTAATGAGTACTGTGCTGGCAGCATCAACTTTCGATTTTGTTTTCGAGCTTCTTTATATGTTATTCGACTTAGAATCTTCTTTGCTGGTGCAGGCTGGAGGACTTGTGAAAGCTCAGCAAGATAATGAAGAATCAATGAAAAACGGGTCTGGCATCCATAAGAGTTACTGTCGATTCGAAGATGGTTGTTGTCTGAGGATATGAAATTAAAGAATCAAGGTAATATAAGTTATTGACATACACTACTAGTACTGGGATATAGGCACACGAACTAGGTGTATTTATTGTCTGTGGTTTAGATATTGAAATCACACAGTTACAAGCAAATGTGCATCTTTAAAGTCATAAGCAAATGTACCTCCTTCGAAATAAAATGCTTTACATCTTTAAAGTCATATATGCTTGTGCATTTTCGAAAATCCAATTATTTATACTTGTTGTTACTATGTCCTTACTCTCTGGTCTTATTGGTTGTTATACTGACGATGGGACAGCGCCACTAATCTTTATTCCCGAAAGTGCACTATTGGAAAATCCATTTACAAACCTGCTTCTTTGTTTTGGTTTTCCTTGTAGCATTATTAACGAGAGAGATGCACTGTCATGGTCGAGGTAATAAACTTTTAATAAACTAGATATTAAGTTTGTGAAAAATTATGTCTTACTGTAGTTGTAGTAGCAGGAAATCCCACACTACACCCCTCACTAGAATTCACACAATTAAGTCATTTTAAGATGAACAATTATATTCTTTATTGATCAAAACTCACTAATATTACAAGGTGGAAAGGAAAATAAGCAAAGAACTTTACAACCGCTCCAAATTTTCTCTCTCTTAATAACTTGCCCCTCACTTGAAAAAGATCTCCTTTCTCATAAGTCTATTCGGCTCTTTATATAGGACATTACATAATGGATGACAGCTAAGTTGTCCTTTATTTTCGGATTTGACTTGCGACATTCTCGCAAATGTACAAATGTAAAACCTCGCAACACTCCTAAATCTCTCTAGGTCTTCACATCTTTCTCGTGTTCAGCCGTGCGTCATCCGTTGCGTCATTTATATTACTCGTCTGCGATGTCTTCGCAATGTGTCGTTTATGGATTTCAAGAAGGGCATTGGTGTTGCGATATTCTGATCCTACATCTTGCCTCTTCTCATGTCTTCTCTGCGAAGGAGAGAATGTCATGAGAACTAATCTTTTCAAAATGCCGCAACTGTTCATTCTTTCACGCTTATCTGTTTTAACATGACTCCGTACTTTTACACAAAATTTATTACACGTATCCCTTCTTCCATCCATTTCTTGACATGTCTTTTTCAACCGTCCCCTCTCAACCGTTCATGTATACTCTTCGCATTAAATGTGTTTGCCTTTTCGAGAATCCCTCTCTCTATATATATTTTTCTTACTCCTCTCTTCTTCTTTTTACTCTCTTTCTTGTTTTCTCTGCAATTTCTCTTCTTCATCTCTCCGTAATTTCCGCTCCTGCTACTGTAAATCTTCTTCTTTTTACTTCTTTTGATCTTCCATCTTCTCTTCATTCCCATACTCTGAAATATGCCTCCAGTTTGTCGTAGATATGAAAATCTTTTGGAAGAAGTTCAAAAAGATTTGCAAGAGAAAGGTTTCACATTATCCACTATTCCCAATCAAGAATCTAAATCCATTCTCTCTGCCAAACTGTTTGCTGATCATCATTGTGATGATCAAAAAATCATAATTTTGCTAGGTCAGATTCTCGCTGGTCTTCCCATTCCTCTCTACAACCCTGATCTTCCCTTGTTTTATGAAATTCTTGCTCATGCAAAATTCTCGCGAGCTATCTATCAATTAAGCGGGGATTGTATCCACTTAATGCTTGAGTTCGCCAACCGTAGTCTTTGGTAAGGGATCTCTTTACTCCAAAGAAGTCGAGATCCTAAGTTTGAGGACTTAGAGATATTCATTTAAAAGTATTCAAGTAGAAAGTTTCTTTGAAAACTATGAATTAATAAATATGAAGAATGACAGAACTTAATACATTTGGGGTGCACGCTTGAAGAGAAGAGAAAATATTCCCAATGACAAAATACTTATGCAGGATATCGATTGGCATTCTGGAAAGAACAATGTTCCTCGCCATTCCAAAGACGACAAATGGTGCGTCTTTCCACTACTTTTGAATGGACCTTATATTTCAGGTTCAAATGTGCTCCCTACGAATCTCGCCAATTATCAGCCTTGGGTATTTAATTTGCCTGAGAAAGCAAAAGAGGTATGCTTCCTAAATTTCGCTCAATTTGAAATCTTCTTTCCTTTTTATACCTACTAATCTTGCGAAATTTTCAGATTATCAAGTTGAGGAAGAGTTATGAAAGAAATGCTAAGGCGAGTACCCTAGCAGTACTCCGTTCGATCACGGATGAAGTAAGAAATACTTTTTTTTATTATTTTTAACAATAGTGTTGCCTCTGTTTCTTATCTTCATTCGTGTGCGAAGGTTGGTGCTGAGATCGTTGGAGAAGAAGAAAATCCTAAGAAGACCAAAGGTAAAGGTAAAGGTTCTCTTCGCAAGGAGAAATCTACTGTCCCACCTTCTAAGAAACGAAAGATCCATTCCTCTTCTCCTTCAAGTCCTCAATCCGGCGAAAACTCTGATGAAGATAATGATGATGTTGATATTTCTCTCGCAAAGGAGAATCCTCCAACTGAATCTTCTATGGCGCAACTGTCTAGTATATTCTCTGACTCCATGCAAGGAATTGGAGACGATCGTCTTTCTAGTACGTGCGAAGCTCTCGCAAGTATCTGTGATGCTCCTTTACTAGAAGGTGATGATTCTCTTCATGGGGTCTCCAGATCAGTGACTCCCAGCTTCCTAAATGCACTTGGTGTCTTTGTATGTCTTTATTCCCTTATTTCTTCATAATTTCAATTTTAAATTATATCTTGATAATTTCTTTACTTTCCTTTATAGTCTGGGAGAGCTTCCTTTGCTGTTACCTCAGATCTTGAGAAAAAGCGCATCATTCTTGAAAAAAAAAAATCTTCAACTTCGCAAGAAGAATGAAGAATTGGAAACTGAAGCTGTTGCTCTTCGCAAGAGAAATGAAGAATTTGAAAGTGAAACTGCTACTCTTCGCGAGAAGACCAAACAACTGGAAGTTGATTCTTCCACTCAGAAGAATAATATATCTAGTCTTCAAAGCGCCAATCAACAACTTTATGGTATGAGACTCTTCCCTTTTGCTTTGTTTTGTTCTCTCATTATCTTCCCTTATCTGACTTACCATTTTCGCAGACGTTTATAACCTTTCTGATGAAGCCATTCTTCTTCACTCATTTCCTGAACCTATGGATAATGATACTCTTCTTGCTCACCTCAACGATTCTTTAGATAGTTT
>JAJJWW010013710.1:17500-105883 GCA_023531295.1 Papaver armeniacum
AAATTTGAGAAGATAACCCTTTCAGTGGAATTCGCATATGAACTTCTCCTTTTGGCTTATTTGCGCATCCGTTAAAACCATAGATTTTATATGTTGAAGGTATTAGATCTTCATCTTTCCCTCCTATAGTTTTATAAGTATGATAAAAAAAAAAAAAATTCACAGAACTCCCAGTATCAATCAAAATTTTGTTGATTGCCCATGAATTCTCAGCTTCATCATCTTCATCCTCGCTAGGTTTTGGGTTGATCTCCAATCTTACCACCAATGGGTTATCATGCATTTCTCCACCCTCAGGTACTTCTTCTGCGGTAAAAGAGATAGTCTGCTTTTGCCATTCTTCCAGTGGCGATGTCTTCGCAATGTTCATTATTTCTTTATCATCGGCATCTCTTGCGAAAACCCTGCTGAGAGTGTTATCGTGAAAATCTTCAATCGTCTTGTATGAGTGTACGATGGAGTTACAAAACAGATTCTTTGCCTTTGCGCCAACTTCAATCACAAATGTTTCTCTTTTTTTTTTTGCTGTATTTGGCTTGTGAATATCTGGAGGAGGTGGTAATGCTTGAGTTTGCGTTTGTCCTACCAGAAAGTGATTTAATTTTCCCTGATCTATCATCTTGAGAATGATTCTCTTTATATTTCTTCAGTCATTTGTTGTATGTCCATGGAAATGATGATAAGAGCAAAATTCAATACTTCGTAGCTTGAGGTGGTTCACTCCCCATGTTCCACGGTGCGGTATGTTTTCCATTAGGATTATAGCTTCCCATATCTTCTCCACACTAGCATTCAAAGGTGGCATTTTTATTTCTTCCCATATTATTTTTGGATTTCATTTGTCCTCTCGTGAAAGTTTTGCCTCGACCTCCATAAGTTCCTTGCGGCCGATGACCTCCATAAGTTTCTTGTGGTCGATCAAGTCTTTGGATTTTGTTATTTCCACCACGGCTATAGAAGTTTCTCTCTCTCTCAAATTCTTCTTGATCACGGCTCCCCATAGCTACTAGCTTTTGTTGTCCATCTCCCATTACCCTCTCTTGTTGCCCTTGCGAGGTGCTCTCCACTTGTATTTATTAACTTGGGTACTAAGCTTGCATTATTGCTCTTGAACTTGTGTTCGCAATGGGGTATGATTCCATCTCGTTTTGCTTTTCCTCAAGAGCAATATACTCCTCCCGTAGTTCTCGCAACTCGGTCATTGTGATTGTATTTTTGATTCGAAAATCAATGTATAATGATTGGTTGCGAACATAGCATTGATGAATGATAGAATGAGATATCTTTCGTCCACACGACCAGCCATATCACTACACATTGTCTTCCATCTCACAGTTAGGTGCTTCAAACTTTCGCCAACCCTTTGCTTCAGCCCAAATACATCTTCAATGCCAGGTCGCGAGGAATTGTTACTTATATATGCTCCTAAAAATATAGCTTGCAAATGGTTGAAAGATGTTATAGTGTTCTTTGGCAAACCTTCAAACCATTTTAACGCCTCTCCTGTTAAACTTGATGCGAAATACTTGCATAATATTGCATCATGGTTCTCCCATTGTAGCATACATCTCACATAAGACTTGATGTGTTGAACTGCACAAGTTGTTCCATCAAAAATGCTGGTTAACACAGGCAAATTTTATTTTGGGGGTATTCCTCCTAATTGTACTTCTTGTGTAAATGGAGTTTTCGCAGCTTCCTCTATGGCTTCATCTAATTGTCTCTTACCTCCTCATTTCTTATTATTTATCATTCCTCTCATTTCCGCTAACTCTCTCAAAATTTGTTCATTTATACCAGAATTTGGATCCATTGGTCTTTTCAACTCCGCCTCTCTTCTCCTGCGCTCATCTCTATTTTGACTTCCTTGTTCATCATTTTCTTCTGGTCTTTCTCTGCGATCTTCTCTTTCACTTCTTTCATTAATTCGCACACCGTCATATCTCTCATTTTCTCCTATTTGTCGTCTTTCAGTTCTTCTTTGTACTCTATCATAATCTTCATTGATATTAGCATTATTGCGGTTTTGCTCACGCCTCCTTTCTCGATTATCATGGTTATTCTGTCGAATTGCCTCTTGTAGCTCTTGTTCTTCCACTTCTGCTCTTAGTCTTTCTCTCTCGCGATCTAAATGTGTTTGTTCAGTGTAGTGTCTTTCAATTTCATCCTCAATTGCTCGTTCATGTCTTTGTATTTCTCTCCCATGTAAAATTCTCCTTCCTTCTTCCTGATCTTCTTCGCCATCTTGATTATTTCGCCCCTGACGGTGTCTATTTCCTTGAATTCTATCATTCTGCTCGTTTTGAAGAATTTCAGCACGTTGAATATAACGATCTTCCAATACTTCTCTTCCTTCGCGACGTTCTTCGCCTGGATTTTATATTCCCTCTCGAGTTTCTTCATTAGCATTTTCTATAGGCAAATTTTATCTTATTTCTTCTCTAACTGATCTTGAACGTGATCTTGTAGTGCTTCTTGACCTCCTATTTTGTAATCTTATGTTTTCCATCCTCAATTCATGATTTTGCCTTGTCAAATTCGCACGTTCTTCTGCTTCCAACCGCCTTTCTTCATGTATTGTTTGTCTCAATGCCTCTAATGCTGTAATCTCTTCATTTTCATGAATTATCCCTCCAATTACTTCTTGGTCTCTCTCGTCTTCTCCATTGCCTCCTAATTGCTGCTCTTCTCCCATTTCATCTACAGAGTCTGACCGCCAAGTATGTACACTCACTCTGTCGTAATCCACAATTCTATTTTGTACTGGTGGTGTACGCTCGAGGCAAGCGGTGGAATTTGATTTCCTCTATTGTTCCTTGTATTCATTCTTGAAGATTCCCCCATCTCATCTCTCCTTTCTCCAGCAAGTCTCCTACTCCTTCTAACAGTTGTTTGTTGTTTTGATGCATGTCTTCTTCTAACCATTTTTCAATCTTAATGAATTGTTGAAAATTATATAAAACTCCTTCCCTATTATTCCAAATTCTTTCGAATCACAATACCAATCTTTAATCAGTCCCTATTTCTGGCGCCATATGTAGTAGCAGGAAATCCCACACTACACCCCTCACTAGAATTCACACAATTAAGTCATTTTAAGATGAACAATTATATTCTTTATTGATCAAAACTCACTAATATTACAAGGTGGAAAGGAAAATAAGCAAAGAACTTTACAACCGCTCCAAATTTTCTCTCTCTTAATAACTTGCCCCTCACTTGAAAAAGATCTCCTTTCTCATAAGTCTATTCGGCTCTTTATATAGGACATTACATAATGGATGACAGCTAAGTTGTCCTTTATTTTCGGATTTGACTTGCGACATTCTCGCAAATGTACAAATGTAAAACCTCGCAACACTCCTAAATCTCGCTAGGTCTTCACATCTTTCTCGTGTTCATGCTGTCGTCATCCGTTGCGTCATTTATATTACTCGTCTGCGATGTCTTCGCAATGTGTCGTTTATGGATTTCGCAAGGGCATTGGTGTTGCGATATTCTGATCCTACAGTAGTGTGGGCGCTAACTCCTCAGTGATGCTTTAAAAAGCTAATTCCCTTAAATGAAGTGGATGAACATGTTGTGTGTAATCTTAATTCTTTTCTTTAATGTCAATTTTGTCCATCTGGCTCGGATTACTCAACTTATTTTTGTCATTCTTGGTTGTATGTTTTGATAGTGGGTACCTTACCATTTAATGTTAATTAGATTCTCACCAAGTTTAATTACCTATGTATGCTTTTCTTTGCATTAGCTTACAGCAGTGGAGTTTGGATCTTTAAAAGGTCATCATACTTTACTGGAAGATGTAAAGAAGATGGTAATTGCACTTGGATGTGTTAATTTTAGTACACCACCAAATAATGAAAATTATGAAGTACTTCTCGACGAAATTATAGATAGCAATATGGTACTATGTGTTGGAGATGGAACACTTGGAGATATTGATCCTGGTGAGACGATTGAATGGCCAAAGAAATACGTAACTCCCGCACTTGGCTGTTAAACCACGCTGTTTTTAAAAAAAAAATTATTGTTTTTTCTTCTTCTTTGTTGTTGATTTAGAGATGTTTGGGTTTTTAAGTTGTCAACTGAAAGTTAATTTTAATAGAATGGTTTACATTTTGCTTACAAAATTCATATGTTGGTTTGTCGGTGGTGTAGGGGCAGAATATCGCAGCAACCTTCACTTGAGAATTATTAACGACGCAACATAATAATGTCGCAGAAGAAATATTAGAAACGACGCAACAAATGACATTAGCTTAAATGTGAGAAAGGTGTGACGATTCTGCGAAGAGTCAAGAAGACTTGCGAAGACTAACATTTGTAGACCTGCGAAATGTCGCAAGGTAAATCCGAAATTAAGGGAAATATTAGTTGTACATGAGCTGTCATTCACTATGTAATATCCTATATAAAGAGAAAGGCAGGAGAGAGAAAGGGGAGACACATTTTTGGAGAGGAGACACTTTAGAGAGAGGTTAGACATTTTAGAGAGAGATTATTAATTTTCTTTATCATCTTCTTCCCCAAAAAACTAGATCTAGAGCTCTACCAAATATCCATTAATGGAGATTGAAAATGAAATACTAATGTAATTCCAAAAATCATAGTGAAGAACCATGGATGTAGATCACATTGATCGAACCATGTAAAAAATCTTGTGTCTCCATTTATAATTTTAGCACTTTTATCTTTATTTTGATTATCAAATAAGTTTAGATCTAGAAATTATTATCAAGATATGATGAGGGGTGTGTTGTGGGATTTCCAGCAACTACATTTGGCGCTAGAAACAGGGAGGAAAAGTGGAAATTTCAGTGGAGAAATTGTGTCTTCAAGCAAACATCGACAACACAGTTAAAGAAAGTAAAAGAAGAAAGAGGCAGAAACACAGAAGCAGATTGAGAGAAATCTTCTACAGGGAGCGAAGTTATCAGGTAAGGCAGGAAAATTCAGGGAAAAGAAGATCACAAAACCGCGTAGGTGAAAGAAAGGAAGGAAAGTGGGGGATGTGAATCCTAAGCTAAATAGAAGTAAACGTTCATCAAATCTCAGAATTCCTACCAAATGGGAAACAAGGTTTCGCAACAACTCATCAAATGAAAAGTTAATTCAGTCAATTCAAATATGTAACACCATTTCACAAAGTCAGATCGCATACTCGATCTAGTTCGCAATAATTCAGTTCGAGGCAATCAACTCAATCCACATCATGCATCAGTCAAGTTTTACACTGTACACGAAGATTCTTATTCGGAAAATTTAGCTCATGAAATGCAGACTCATCATTATTCACGTACAACAAAATTGTACCTTCACACCAAGAGTCTCATTGAATCGGCATTTTTCAAAGAACAAAGGTTAGTTGGAAAAGAAGGGATATATAAGGAGAATATTTAGAAAGAGGTTCTCGCAAAGATCAACTTTGAGATCACCAGCGAAGTAAGGAAATTAAGAGCTCACTTCATCACCAACCATTTAAGTTACTTAGGCGAGGACAAGATAAGCAACACCATGCACGGAATAAAAAGAATGAGACCATTTCATTTCATCAATAAACCAAGTTATCACCAAGAGTTACAGACCCAACAAAGACATGAGTTTGACCAGTATGTGAAGGTGAAAAGAATAGCAGCATGCAAATATGATGACAAGAAAAAAGACACGGATGCGGCTGTAATCATGAATATCATCATTCACCAGCGATGTTTACTTCGAAAATTATATGACGAGTAAAGTAGCAGAGATATCTTCGCAGAATCCAGAAAGATACACCAACTAATTTACGAATAGTACAAGAGGAGTGCAGTACCATCAACAGCTAACATTTTATACATATATAGCGAAGTTTGGTTAACTCCGGAAGAAGACCTCGTCAACTAACCTTTGCAGCGAAGACAAATTCCTTTCATCATCTGTCAATACATCCATAGCACCAGCAAATTCTATATCCAGGATAATAATTAAGTCCAGCGATTTTAAGCCATTAGTATTACTTGCCAAAACAATCCCAATGCCAGCGAAGTAGGACTGGAAGATCATCAATGAAAGACACGATAAAATAACAACAAATATAGAGATTCTGCGAAGTTCACTTCATCAACAAAGTTCCAGCGAGGTTGTCGCAACAGGTAAGTGAAAAGGATTACTCCTTCAGTTGTTCCGGCGAAGTTGTCACAATTCCAGTGAAGTTGCAGCTGTTCCAGTGAGGGCAAGCAGATATTATTGATCGTTAAGACAAACCCAAGTTCCATTATAAAGCAACCCACCACGACTAGAAGATCTACGAACAGCGAAAATCTCTTCCAAATCAACAAAGGTTCAAGGGCCAAGAGAAACACCATTGAAAGGGAAGCATTCTCATCTCTAAATTATTTTCCCCTGAATTCGCAATCTAAAAATTTCGTCAAGCATCTAAAATTTCGCAAGAGTAGTTTTCCTCACACAGTATCCCAGTTCATCATCTCGCACATTAACAAAATTGAGTACAGCACATTCGTTAACACATTGATGGTTAAATGGGACCTTATTTATTTCGCAAATAAATTTATATTTCTTCACAAATATTCCCTTCGCAGACAATTCAATCATTTTCTCTGCGAGATACAAAAAAACAAAACTAGTGGAGTACCAGTGAAGAACAGGACACGCACAAATTGTTTGCAGCAAAGTAATTTGGCAAAAACTAGACAACTTGGCATCTACACAACCATATCACCAGCAAAGCATTAAAAGAGATACAACATACTTTGTCATCAGACCCAATAACGAGCAAGCAAGACAATGAAGTGTTACTTCGTAAACAATCATTCCAATGAGGATAGATCAGATCAAGTCCAACGGATTGACAATTCTAAATAAACGAAGCAACCCAACAAGTAATTCTACGTGAAAAGAAAAGATGCAAAGATTAAGATGACGGCGAAGTTGCTTTATCAACAATTTTAGCGAAGTTCAAACGTTAAAGAAGGGAAAGGAGAAGAGAGACTTTGGGAGATATTCGCAGTGAGCAAAAGAACTTTCCACACGAAGTTAAACTATCCAACGATGCAAATTAACTACACTACCGAGGAAGAAATGTCGTTCCATCCAAGAAGAGTACCAGCATTAATCTAGCCGCAGCCAATATCAAGCTTAACAATTAATTCACAGTACATTGCTTCGCTAACAACCTTCAAAGACCAATCATCTTGAGCGACACAAACAAAAGGAGTTCATGTAATCATTGATAATAACTATCAAGATTTGATGATCGATGATGAAGAGAATACGTGTTTAGAGCAAAGATGATCGAAGAAGACGAACGGCAGAAGGAAGTACAGCTAAGAAAGGGACAAAGACAGAGCAAAACAAGTTCAAGAAAGCAGAAGAAGATTAACAAAGATGATAACTCGTCATTACAACTCAACCATCTCGCTATATCGTCAGGAACAAGAACCCTAACTAACAAGTGATTTCTATAGAATTTAAACCAACCTGCGAAGGAATTTTGCGAAGTTTACTAACAAGAGTTATCACGTGAAGGAAAGTTTCCAGTCCTAAATCACAAAGGACGATAAAGAAATAACAACAGATATGAAGCTTACCAAACTAACACAAATAAAGGAGAGTACAAATAGTTCGGGGTGTAGCCAATGAGCTTGAAAACGCAAGATCGAATCCCATCAAGTTTAGTTTTTCGCAAACTTTTGAAATCTTAAAGATGAAGAAATGGAATAGAGTCACAGCATTATATGTTTCTTTCGCACACAACAAGTGATACAGATGGTCAGAGAAGAAGTGTTGCGAACTAGAGGGCATGGGTTCAATTCTCCCTACTACCAAATAATTTTTGCTTCGCAAATATTCATTTTACAGAGTTGGTCTTTGATTATTTCGCAAAGAAGAGAGTTGATGATTATCTCGCAAAGAATGAAGAAAAGAATGATTATTTCGCAAAGAATGATTGAAAGAATTGACAGAAATGAAAGAATAAATGAAAGAATGAATGAATGGGACGAACCTTTATGGCGTACACCCTAGTTCGCGAATGATATTTTGAAAGAGGCAAATGTAAGACCTAAAGTGCGTCATATAAGGGGGTATCTCTTGACATGGCTCAGGGAAAAGATTACACCGCCCCTGGAACCTGAGTCATGGAGATTTGGGGTCAATAAAGCCCATCCGGGAGAGATACCTTGGATTTCCAACTATATATATAAGGTTATACCCTGGTTGGACGACCGAGGGTCTCTCCAAGGAGTCAGTGTATGACCAAGGAGCCGAGGTACACGGTTGAGCAAAGAGTTCCTGGGGCATTTGAAGTGTCTCGGCCATTCTTGGCAAGTCTTGGCACATGCTGCACTCGGCCCAAAGAAAACTCCACTTAGGGTGCAGTCTCGTAACCATAAGCCCTATAGGTATAAGGGATAAGAGACTGCGAAAAAAACTGGTTGTTGTTAAGACCGGATGGGAGGAGCTAGTCTTGTATGGCCGATGTACGCCTCCTAGAAGGGGCAACCAGGGAGATGATAAGGGCAGCACCCTCCATTAGGGAGCTGATAAGTGTCTTAAGACGCAAATGTCATGAGGCTTTATTTTCGCAAGAAAATTTAGGCTTGTCATATTTGTGCGATGATCCTGAAGAGGCACTAATACAAAACGCGAGGGTAAGACGAGATCAATGGGTCTTTACATGAAAGTGTAAACACGTCCTGCGATTTCGTCGCAAGACGGAAATGTCATGGGGCTTCAGTTCGCAAGAATTTCTAGGCCTGTCATATTTTCGTAATAAAAACATCCTGCAGAGGCAATAATACTAAAGAAATGATAAGACAAGATCAATGGGTCATTACATGAAAGTGTAACGACGTCCTGCGATTTTGTCGCAAGACGGCAATGTCATGGGACTTTATGTTCGTAAGAATATTTAGACCTGTCACATTGACGCAAAAACGAGGGGTGGCAAAATAAGACCTTTAACTAGGAAGGCAAAATAAGTCCACACAAGACAAATGATAAGTCAAGATCAATGGGTCTTTACATGAAAGTGTAAAGACGTCCTGCGATTTTGTCGCTGTAGGATCAGAATATCGCAACTCCAATACTTCGCGAGATTAATAAACGACTGCGTCGCGAAGGAGTCGCATGGAGATAAATAAATGACATAATAAATGACGACAGTCAGAACATGAGGAAAATGTGAAGACTTGGCGAGATTTAGGAGTGTCGCGAAGTCTAACACTTACATACTTGCGACGCTTCGCGAAGGATTCCCGAAAATAAAGGACAGCTTAGCTGTCATCCACTTTGTAATACCCTATATAAAGGGTTGAGTAAGTCTGTTGGGGGAGGTCTTTTTGAATTGTTAAGCAAGTCATTAGGAGAGAGAAAATTAAGAGTGATTGTAATTTCTTTAGCTCTGTTCTACATTTCTTTGTAAATCTTTCAAGAAAACAATTAATAAAACACATTATTATTCATCTTCAAATGGATTGAATAAGCAAATTCGAGTGAGGTGTGTAGTGTAGGATTTCCTGCAACTACATATGCGCTAGAAACAGGGACTGAAGAAGATCAACCTTGTGAATTGGAAGAATTAGGGATAACAAGAAAGAAATCTTGAATAATTTTTAACAAATTAATAAAATTGAGAAATGGCTAGGAGAAAGAATGCATCAGAACAACCAACGATCGTAAGGAGAAGTGGAAGATTAGTGGGAGAAAGAAGAAATGAAGTAGGTGAACCATCAAGGATAGATGCAAGAAATGGAGAAGAAGATCCAATTCAACCACCAATTCAACCATCAGCTCAACCACCAGTTCAACCAGCGCTAAACAGAGTAATCGATTATGATAGGGTGAGCGTGCATACATGGAGATCAGATTCTATGGAAGAAAGAGAAGAAGTGCAACAATTGATGAATAGTGGACAGGAAGAGAGAAATCGAGAAGAGATGGGAGAAACAATTCGTGGAAATGAAGAAATCGCGGCATTAGAAACGCTGAGACAGACAATACACGAAGAAAGGCGGTTAGAAGCAGAAGAACGTGCGAATCTAACAAGGCAAAACCACGAATTGAGGATGGAAAATAGGAGGCTGCAAAATAGAAGATCAAGAAGTAGTAACAGATCGAGATCAGGATCGAGTAGAGAAAATGGGAGAAGAACATTACCTGCAGAGAACATTAATGAAGAAAATTTGGAAAGAGAGTTAAATCATGGCGAAGGAGGTCGCGAAGAGAGAGAATTAATAGAAAATCGTTATATTTTGGTGAACAATCACGATGATGGAAATCAAGAAGATAGGCAGCCTCGACAGAATAACCCAATTAATGAAGAAAATCGGGAAGAAAGAAGAAGAACACTACATGGGGACACAAAGGAAACAAAAGGAAATTGAAGATGATATTGAAAAGCATTACACTGAGCAAGCACGTCTAGCCCGCGAGAGAGAAAGATTGAGAGCAGAAATGGAAAATCGGGAATTGGAAGAGGCGATCCGGCAGAATAATCATGACAATCGAGAGAGGAGGCGCGAGCGAAATCGCAACAATGGAGATATTAACGAAGAATACGAAAGAATACAAAAAAGTAGACACGAACGAAGAAGGAGAGAAGCAGAATTAAAGAGACCGATCAATTCAAATTCTGAGGAAAATGAACAAATTCTCGCGAGAATTAGCAGAGATGAGAGGAATATTGAACAACAGAAGAGAAGGAGGAGGGAGAAGGCAGTTAGATGAAGCTATCGCGGAGGTCGCGAAAAATCCTTTTACATTAGAAGTGCAGTTAGAGGAATACCCCCAAAATGCAACTTACCAGCGCTAACTAGCATTTTTGATGGGTCAACTTGTGCAGTACAACACATCAAGGCTTACGTGAGATGTATGCTACAGTGGGAAAACCATGACGCTATATTGTGCAAATACTTCGCGTCGAGTTTAACGGGAGAAGCGTTGAAATGGTTCGAGGGTTTACCAAGGAATACAATCACATCATTTAATCATTTACAGGCTATATTCTTAGGGGCGTATATAAGTAACAACTCTTCACGACCTGGTATTGAAGATGTATTTGGGCTAAAACAAAGAGTTGGCGAGAGTTTGAGACATCTAACTCGTCCGATGGAAGACGATGTGCGCGAGATGGCCGGAAGGGTAGATGAAAGATACCTCATACTGTCATTCATAAATGCTATGTTCGCAACCAATCTATTGTATGTTCAGGTTTTTAGAGTCAAGAATACGATTACAATGACTGAATTGCGAGAACTCCAGGAAGAATATATCGCTTTAGAAGAAAGACAGAACGAGATGGAATCTTATCCAGTGGCGAACACAAATTCTAGCATCGCGAATGGAAGTTTATTACCTCAACTTGTACACACAGTGGCGAGCACATCGCAAGGGCAACAAGAGAGAATGGTAGATGATAAACGGCCAAAATTGGTAGCTATGGGAAGTCACGATCAGGAAGAATTTGAAAGAGAAAGAAATTTCTACAACCGTGGCGGAAATAATAAAATTCAAAGGCTTGATCAACCGCAAGAAACCTATGGAAGTCAAAGGCATAATTCGCAAGAGACTTATGGAGGCCAGAGGCAGAATTATCATAGAAGACAGCGAAGTCACAGAGTAGTGTGGGAGGAAATTAAAATGCCGCCATTGAAGGCCTAGTGTGGAAAAAATATGGGAAGCAATACTTTTGATGGAAAACATACCCGCACCATGGAACATGGGAAGTGAACCACCACCGGAGATAGAAGTCACGAGTTCCATTTCTTACCATCGCTTTCATGGGCACCTAACAAATGACTGCAGAAACATCAAGAGAATTATCCTAAGAATGATTGATCAAGGAAAGCTAAATCACTTTTTAAAAGAAGAAGAGAAAGTTCAACATTTACCACCCCCACCGGCAAAGGGAAAAGAAACATTTGTTATAGAAGTTGGGGCAAAGGCTAAAACTTTGTTTTGCAACTCCATTGTACACTCATACCGCACTATTGAAGATTTTCATGACAAAGGTGTACTTAGTAGAGTTTTCGCGAGGGATGCTGATGATAAAGAAGTGATGAATGTTGCGAAGACATCGAAGTTAAAAGAGTGGCAATTGCAGATTATTTCTTTCTCGGTGAAGAAGTACCCAAAGGAAGAGAAACACATGATAGCCCATTAGTGGTAAACCGGAAATTAATCCAAAACCTATTGATGGCGAAGATGATGAACGGAAAATTGTTGGGCAATCAATAGAATATTAATTGATCTCGGCGATTCAATCAACATTCTTTTCTACCATACTTATCAAACTATGGGAGGAAGAGATGAAGATTTGATCCCTTCAACATACAAAATATATGGTTTCAATGGTACCGCGAACAAGCCCAAAGGAGAAGTGCACATGAGGATACCCTTGCAGGGGTTATCAACTGATATTTTGTTTTGTCTAGTTGATGTGGAATCTCCCTACAATGCATTGATTGGAAGACCATGGCTTCATGAAATTCAGGTGTAGCATCGACATACCATCAGTGCATAAAGTTTCCACATCCCAAGCGGTGTCGGAATTATAAAAGGAGATTGGATAGAGGGGCAAAAATGTTATGAGGTGGATGTAGAGAGCTGCAAGAGAGAACAAAGAAAAAAGAAAGGTTGGAGGAAGAATGTACAGATAAACAAAGAAAAGAAAGACTAATGGTAGATGCCATAGAAACAAAAGAAGAAGAGATGTTGTGAAGTGAATGCACAAAAGCAACCGAATATCATGATGCAAAGGAGACATTGAAATGGTGGACTGATGCAGAGCGTGAAGGAAGTAAGAATAAAAGGTGTAAAAAATGAATAATTGCGAGAAAAGATAACAATTTAGTGGTGAAAGCATGATAAGGATAAGAAGCGAGAGATGATGGTTGCGGAAAAATTGTGCGAGAATCTCGCCATGAAGAATGTGTACAAATCTATTGAATAATTGAAATGAGATTGTGCGAAAACTACGCAGACAAATGATTGAATAAATTGGTAAAATGAATGAGTGAGTGAATGGGACAAACCTTTATGGCGTACACCCTAGTTCACGAATGATATTTCGCAAGAGGCAAATGTAAGACCTAAAGTACGTCATATAAGGGGGTATCTCTTAACATGGCTCAGGTGGAAGGTTACACCGCTCCTGAAACCTCGGGTCATGGAGATTTGGGGCCCATAAAAGCCTATCCGGGAGGGAGATACCTTGGATTTCCAACTATATATATAAGGTTATACCCGGTTGGACGCCCGAGGGTCTCTTCCAAGGAGTCGGTGTATGACCAAGGCGTCGAGGTACACGGTTGAGTCAAGAGTGCGGGAGCATGGAACTTCCTTACCACTCTTGACAAGTCTTGGCACATGCCGCACTCGGCCCAAGAAAACTCCACTTAGGGTGCGCCTCGTAACCATAAGCCCTATAGGTATAAGGGATAAGAGGCTGCGAAAACAACCGGTTGTTGTTAAGACCGGATGGGAGGAGCTAGTCTTGTATGGCCGATGTACGCCTCCTTGAAGGGGCAACCAGGGAGAAGATAAGGGCGGCATCCTCCATTAGGGAGCTGATAAGTGTCAAAAGACGCAAATGTCATGAGGCTTTATTTTCGCAATTAGGCTTGTCATATTTGTGCAATGATCCTGCAGAGGCAATAATACTAACGCGAGGGTAAGACGAGATCAATGGGTTTTTACATGAAAATGTAAGAATGTCCTGCGATTTCGTCGCAAAGACGGCAATGTCACGGGATTTTATGGTCGCAAGAACGTTAAAACCTATCATATTGTCGCAAATATAATGTCCTGCAGAGGCAAAAATACTTAAGAGATGATAAGACAAGGTCAATGGGTCATTACATGAAAATGTAAAGACGTCCCCGCGATCTTGTCGCCATGAGGGGTGGCAAAATAAGACCTTTACTTAGGAAGGCATAATAAGACCACACAAATAATGATAAGGCAAGATCAATAGATTTCTTAATCCATGAAGATATCTTGCGATCTTGTCGCATTGATAATGTGCAAAGTCAAAAAAAAAAAAAAAAAAAAAATGAATGATATATATATATATCTCGCGAGAATAATCATATTTTATGTAACTCGCAAAGTTGATTATATTTTATGTAACTCGCAAAGTTGATTATATCTTATGGACAGAGGCAAGTGTGAAGTTATAATTACAAAGAAGGGTTGTTTGATTGATATATCTGAACAAAGGAAGCAAAAGTTGAAATTCACATTCAATGGTCAAAGATATATGTATACAAATATTACAAGAAATGAAAGAAGAAAAAGAAGTTATTTCTTTGCCGGTTCTTCTTCTTGATCTGATTCTTTGGTTCCATCACTTTCGTCGCCGATTCTTCTTCTTCATTAGCTTCACTATCGAAACATCGAGACAAGGCAAGTTCTCGGGAACTTCTTCAAAGAAGGAAAGGATATGAATGAAGAGGAATGTTGTGATCGTTACAAACTATTTCCATAGCTTGATTGCGAAAACAAACAACATCATTATTAAAATTCGCCACTTTGTAGCTTGGAATTGTTTGCTTCAACTTAGAATATTTATTCTCAAGAGAGAGATCCATGACGAGTTGTTCTTTTTCGGTTTCAAGTTCTCCAATCCTTGTCTAAAATCTCTTTTCAGATTCTGAAAACATGAAGAAATGAATTAATGATAATAGTACAAAAAGAAAAAGAACAGAAAAGTAAAGAAGTATAACAAACAACCTTCTCTTTCAAAGATCATATCCTTGATTAAGGTAGTTTGCTCGGTGCGAAGACTAACATCGACACCTAAGTTATTTCTAGCGTTATCTAAAACCTTCGCAGCCAGTGCAAATTCATCATCATTATTTATGACAAAAAGTGAGCGAATTTGGTCTTCTCGCTCGCTAAGTAGGGTATTCTGACGAAGGAGCTCATCTCGCTCAACTTGCACATCAAGGAGAGATTTTTGAAATTTTGCTAATGCCTGTGCACCTCTGTTAGTAATGCGATCTTTCTCATCTATGAGATCACTAATTTTCTTCCTTAAGGTTTTGGCTTTCTTCTTGGAATCAAGATACATTCGTTTAAGTTGATTAGCTAAACTTAAACTAACCCTATGCTCGATCTTTAAGAGATGATATTTGGATCGAAGATCCTTTAATGAAAGAAGGTTGGTATCATTTGAAGAACTACTTAGAGATTCATTGAGGCGAGTAAGAAGGACATCATCATCCATGGGCTCGGGAAATGAATGGAGAAGAATAGATTCTTCAGAGAGATTATATATGTCTGCGAAAATAGTAAGTCAGGCAAAGAAAAGTAAATGATAAAATTAAAAAAAAAAAAAAATCTGAGGAGTAAAGATTGCTATCCCATAAAGTTGCTGATTTGCGCTTTCAAGAGTAGATACTCTATTTCGTTGAGAAGTAAGCTCAGCCTCCAGTTGTTTAATCCGTTCATCCTTCTCGCGAGATGCCACAGCTTCACTCTCTAGTTCTCGGATCTTATCTTTAAGTTGCAAATTTCTCTTTTCAAGATTGCTGTGTCTTTTCTCAAGGTCAGAGGCGACAACAAAAGAAGCTCTCCCAGACTACAAAGAAAAATATGGGAATGATTAAGATAGAGTTTATAATTGAAATCACAAAGAAATAAAAGGATACAAGCATACCAAAGCATTAAGAGCGTTTAAGAAGCTAGAAGTCACTGTTCGGGAAACCCCGCGAAATGACTCATTATCCTCCAGCAGTGGGGCATCGCAAATCTTAGCGAGAGCTTCGCAAGCTTGATTAAATGATCGTCTTCCAACCCTTGCATGGAATCGGAAAAGATGCTAGACAATTGCGCCATAGCGAGAGGTGGTTGAGTGATTCTCCCTTGCGAAGAAGTACCAACCTCATTTTCATTCTCGTCGAGAATTCTCGTCTGTTTGAGAATTACAATGAGAAGAGAGATGGGTTTTCCGTTTTTAGAAAACGGAGCGTAAGACTTGTCCTTATGCAAAGTAGCTTTATTCTTGCCTTTAGCCTTCGCAGAGCTTCAAACCTCTTCAACTTCAACCTTCGCATACGCATGAAGATAAGAAACAGAGGCAACAATATTGTTTAAAATAACAAAAGAAAATGTTTCTTACTTCATTCGTGAGCGATCGAAGTATCGCCAAGATGCTTGGCTTTGATTTTCTTTATATTTCTTCCTCATTCTGGCGATCTAAAATTTTTGAAAGTTAATAGATAAAAGAGGAAGAAGATGTCGCAAAGCCAAATTGAAAAAAGGAAGTATACCTCATTTGATTCCTCATGCCACTTAAATTCCCAAGGATGGTAGTTCGCGAGGTGTGCAGGGAGAATATGTGAACCTGCGATGTAAGGACCACTCAAAAGTAAAGGAATAACCCACCATTTCTCATCTTTGGAATGACGGGGAGTATTATTATTGCCCGAATGCCAATCAATATCTTGCATAAGCAATTTGTCAAAGATCAACGTTATCATTCTTTTTCAAGGCGAGCACCCCAGCGAGATTTATTATTTCTCATATTTATAACAGAGTAATTCGCAAAGAAATTGTCCACGGTATACTTCTCAGTAACTATTTGTAAATCTACAAACCTAGGATCCCTAACATTATTAGGATATAAAGATCCTTTACCAGCGCCACGATGGGCGAATTCAAGAATTAAACGAATGCAGTCACCACTCAATTGATAGACGGCTCGCGAGAATTTCTCATGGGCAAGGATTTCATAGAATAATGGCAACTCGGGATTGTACAAAGGGATGGGGAGTCCTGCGAGGAGTTGACCTAATGAGATTATGATTTTATGATCATCACATTGATGATCAGAAAACAGTTTTGCAGAAAGAATAGATGAAGATCCATGATCGGGAATGGTTGATAAAGTGAAACCCTTTTCCTGTAACTTCTTTTGAACATCAATAAAAGAAGGAGTGTATGAACGACCAAGTGAAGCCATTGCTAGAAATATGGGAATGGATGATTGCAGATCAAAAGAATGAGAAAGAAGTAGAAGAATTATGGTAGCAGAAGCACAAATTGCGGAAAGAGAGAGAGAATTAAAGAAAATTTGCAGAAGGAAAGTAAAAAAGAAGGAGAAAAGAGTGGGGAAACTATTTATAGAGAGAAAGAATCTTCGGGAATATAAACGCATTTAATGCGAGATGGGACGTGAATGGTTAAGAATAAGTAGTTGAAAGAGACGTGTCAAGAAAAGAATGGAAGAAGAAACACCTGTAATAAATTCCGTACATAAATAAAACGAGCAAAAATGAATAATGGCGAAGTAAAGATGAGCGGCTGCGGCATTCTAAAATATTGTTCTCATGACATTCTCTTCTTCAGAGAATACATGAGAAGAGGCAAGATGTAGGATCAGAATATCGCAACTCCAATACTTCGCGAGATTAATAAACGACTGCGTCGCGAAGGAGTCGCATGGAGATAAATAAATGACATAATAAATGACGACAATCAGAACATGAGGAAAATGTGAAGACTTGGCGAGATTTAGGAGTGTCGCGAAGTCTAACACTTACATACTTGCGACGCTTCGCGAAGGATTCCCGAAAATAAAGGACATCTTAGCTGTCATCCACTTTGTAATACCCTATATAAAGGGTTGAGTAAGTCTGTTGGAGGGGAGGTCTTTTTGAATTGTTAAGCAAGTCATTAGGAGAGAGAAAATTAAGAGTGATTGTAATTTCTTTAGCTCTGTTCTACATTTCTTTGTAAATCTTTCAAGAAAACAATTAATAAAACACATTATTATTCATCTTCAAATGGATTGAATAAGCAAATTCGAGTGAGGTGTGTAGTGTAGGATTTCCTGCAACTACAGTCGCAATGACGAGGAGAGGCAAAATAAGACCACACAAAAATGAGTAAGCAAATAAGCTTGCGAAAATGATTATATGTAAACAAATAAGTTTGCGAATATATAAATGAAAATGAGTCTGAGGCAGCGAAAATAACAAAGGAGTATTATTCAGAATCTCTCAGCAGCACTATTTAGAATCTCTCAGGAGTTTTATTCAAAATCTCTCAACAACACTATTTAGAATCTCTCAGGAGTGTTATTCAAAATCTCTCAGCAGAACTATTTAGAATCTCTCAGGAGTGTTATTCAAAATCTCTCAGCAGAACTATTTGGAATCTCTCAGGAGTGTTATTCAGATCTCTATAATCTCTCAAGAGTGTTATTCAGAATCTCTCAGCAATATTATTTAGAATCTCTCAAGGTATTATTCAGAATTTCGCAGAGGTATTCATAATTTCGCAGAGGTATTCATAATTTCGCAGAATGAGTCGAAATTTCTCAGAATGAGATTATTTTGCAAAATGTGGTTATTTCGCAAAATTATAAGCAACTTGAAGAGATTATACTATCACATGAGCACAAAGCATGAGACAGAAGCAAGATGAGAATGAAGACACAACTCGCTCATTCAACATTTTCTCAAAGATTCAACCTTCATAGATAAAGAACAGAGGCAACTATGGATTACCGAGAAAACATTTTGTGTTCTTTATCTTCTCGGCAAGAATCATTTCCAAAACGGACGTTCACTAATGAACAACAAGAATCCTCATAAAAAATGGAGTAATAATTTCGCATGAATAGAGGCAATACTTACTACTCGCATTCAGGGATGGATACTTCATATACTTCTTCAAGGATACTTCATACTTCATACTTCTTCGAGGGTACTTCATACTTCGTATACTTCAAAATGATACTTCTAAATAACTTTTCAAAACTTCGGAACTTCACAAAAGAATAGAGGCAAGTACGTACTTTACAAGTCCGGTATTCTTTCGCTCGTTCCTTCATCAACAAAGATCAAAGACTACTCCAACAACACATATCTCACTCCAACAACTATAACAACGGATTTTTTATTGAAGATCGCTCTTCAAGCAATATTCAAGAAAAAAGAGGCAAGATGTAGGGGCAGAATATCGCAGCAACCTTCACTTGCGAATTATTAACGACGCAACATAATAATGTCGCAGAAAATATTAGAAACGATGCAACAAATGACATTAGCTTAAATATGAGAAAGGTGTGACGATTCTGCGAAGAGTCAAGAAGACTTGCGAAGACTAACATTTGTAGACATGCGAAATGTCGTAGGGTAAATCCGAAATTAAGGGAAATATTAGTTGTACATGAGCTATCATTCACTATGTAATATCCTATATAAAGAGAAAGGCAGGAGAGAGAAAGGGGAGACACATTTTTGGAGAGGAGACACTTTAGAGAGAGGTTAGACATTTTAGAGAGAGATTATTAATTTTCTTTATCATCTTCTTCCCCAAAAAACTAGATCTAGAGCTCTACCAAATATCCATTAATGGAGATTGAAAATGAAATACTAATGTAATTCCAAAAATCATAGTGAAGAACCATGGATGTAGATCACATTGATCGAACCATGTAAAAAATCTTGTGTCTCCATTTATAATTTTAGCACTTTTATCTTTATTTTGATTATCAAATAAGTTTAGATCTAGAAATTATTATCAAGATATGATGAGGGGTGTGTTGTGGGATTTCCTGCAACTACAGGTGGTATTAATCTAAAAACAACAAAGAAGAAAAAAGAAGAAAAAAAAATAAATTCTTATACTCAATCAGATTCTGCTGAAATCGGGCCACCTGAGTCAGATTCGGCTGAAACTGACTCATTTGAATTAGATTAGGCTGAATCTCTGATTATAGAATTTCGACAATCACTATCAGTCGTTATTTTTAGACAAACGAAATTCTTTGTTAATTTTGTACATCAACTAACCGTCCTATAATAAATAGTACACATGATAGGTGTCTAAAACACCTACTTTTATATCTAGTATTTATGCTTTCTTTGCGAGTTTTCTGTGAATTATGTATCTTATGTTTACTTTTGAGATTATTAGGTGCAATGGAGTCATTTGGAGTGAAAGAGGGAGAAACCATTCATTTGGAGCAAAAATCGCAAAAACACCAATTCACATGCGAGTTATATTTGGAGCCGGCTAGGTTGTGCAAGAGGGAGATGAATAATGAACTGTCAGTTCCGCATAACTGACAGTTGAAGCAGTTGGCTGGGAGTGTTAAAGGCATCCCTTATCATAGTTATAGGTGCCAATATGAATTTGCATCATTACCAAAGCCTTAAACTCAAAAGTTTCATCTCTTCTCATTTTACAATTCACCTGAAATCGAGAAGAGAGAAAAGGGAGGTTACGGTGGCACCATTATTTCGAGAACAATAGAGAGGGGGATTTGAGAGTCTCATCTGAAGTCAACAAGAAGAAAGCTCGGGGGTTGTTCTGGCTGTATCTCTGTGCCGGAAAATTAAGGGAACTGATGCTGTTACTTTCCATCTCGTGGGAATGTTTTGAGGGTATTTGATTGATTTAAGAGGCAAAGGAAAGATGGGTTTGGACAGAATTCAAGTACAAGAAGGATACATAGCTCAGGGTATTGAAATTGTGGAAGTTCTGGGTTTATTTCAAACAAAGAATGGCCGGCAAATAAGAAGAAATACTGCCATTGATTGGTTGTGGAAGAATGGAAAGATCAAAGAAGATTCAGAGCTGATGAATGATTATGAATGAAATGGGTTTTGTATGAAATTCGATTGTAGTGCAGGAAAGGAGATAGAATGATCTCGAAATCAGCAGAGCGTTCATCTCTGTAGCATCAACAAAACGCACACTAGGTGCTTGATAAACTGCCTGAGCAGCCAGTTTTCACTGGCGGTGTTGAACTGTAGCATAAATCATGAGCTGTGTGGGTGCTTTGCAATACATGGAAGATGGCACCGAGAAGACCTGAGCTGATGGATATTAAATGGGTTTGTGTTTAATGGGTGATTGCAGGATTGATCGAGTATGGTTTAAGCTGAGAATGACAAGGGATGTGACTGAAGATTCGGGGAGCTGATTGGTGGTGGTCTGTGCTTGTTTGCAGCAATGGAATGACTGAATTGAGACATTGGATGTATGTTTAGGCTGCGTGTATGTGATTACAGCTGGTATTGGTTGCTGGCTGAGTTTTCAGAGCTTGAATGATAGCAATCTGCATTCGAATCAATGGAATGTTGTCATTCTGAGGTATTAGCTTGATGCGAGAGAGCCTGAGATGTTAGTAAGGGAATGGATGCGATAGAAAGGTTGTGCAGTGGCGGTGCAGGGCTAGGAACGTTGCGAGCTGGTGCCGTTGGCTTGGAGCTGACAAGGTATGAGGTTGAGCTGATGATCGATGTCGGATGCGAAGATTTCAAAACCCCAGGGGATGGAGACTGAATTGGTGCTGGTAAGTTGTGTTGCAGCAGTTAGATTGCAGGGTCTAGTGGTTCTGAGATTGTAGTAGGTGGTGCTCTTCTTGGTGGTTTGGAACTGGTTAAGCTGAAGCAAAAGAAGAGTTGCAGCTAGTAGGAACGGACAGAGGTTGGTAGTGAATGGAGTCGAGTATGTTGCTGTCAAGCCCAGAGAAGGGAAGAAGAGAATGTTGATGCCATTTGGTGCTGGAATGTATGGGAGCAGATGGAGGAATTGGTGACAGGATGGCATTACAGGGAGGTGGTGAAGAAATGTGTAGCTGCGGTCAAGTCACGGTATTGGCTGGTGCTGGTGCTGGTGTTGGTTGTAGTAGCAGGTTTCTGGGGTAGTAGATTCAGCTGGCTCAAGGTGCAGTTTAAGCTGGTAATTGCTTCAACAATTGAGGTATACAAGGCAGGTGCAGTGACTGAAGCACAGTGGGTGTTGCTGGTAGCTGGAGATTGCAGCTATAATATGGAGGAGTTTGTGCTATAACTGGAGATTGCAGAGATTGATTGCAGCTGCAGCTGAATGCTTGAGAATTGAGCAAGAACTGCAGATGTTTGCAGCGTGAGCGGTTGCAGGCAGCTGCGATAGAGCTTGTGGCAGTCAGCCAAGAGAAGAGATGGAGCTACAGGTGTTGATTGCCAAGGATTGTGCTATGAGCATTTATGTGCTGGTAATGAATGAACTGAATTTGTAGATGAATGATTAGGAAAGTATGCAGGGAATGTGATGTGAGTGTGTTTAAGTCGAGCAAAGGCAAGGCTGGATGGTTGTGATTTGAAGTTAAGATGGCAAGAACCTGACCAGTTGAAGCTATTCATTGTAGTTGAGTTGGCTTGTCAGATTGCAGGAGTACAGGGAGATGGTTTGAAGGATTGAAATCACAGTACAAAGAGGTGGCTTGGAGATGATGCTCAAGTGATCAGATTGCAAGAAATGTGGCTGTGGTTTAGGTATGATGCTAAGCAACACAATGGCAGGGAAGTTCAGATGCCGCAAGAGAATGTGCAAGAAGTCAAGCTGAATTTGTAGAGAAATGATGTGCAGCTGCTACTGAACATGATGGAGTTGTGGGTCTGGCAGAGAATGAGAGCTGAGATTGGAAACTGCAGCATTGGTGGTTTTGGATTGTGAAAGTATGGCCTGAAATAGATTCGACAACCAAAGCTGCAGAAATTGTGCGAAAACGGAGCATAAATGGCGAGCCGGTGGTGCTACTTCCGGTTGTCGGATTTCGGAATGGAAAGTGGGAATTGCAAAGTTTCACTGAATCATGAAGGGGATATGTGTTGGATGCAAGAGTTGGCGGCTGGAGATATGAGCTACGCGTCACACTTTTGGGTACGTTTTCGCAAGAAACAAGGAAATGGCTAAAATGGTGTTTGTGAATGTTTAAACTGCAGAGAAGTAGAGTTGAGCTCCTGAGATTATACATTTGGCTGGTGACATCTTCCAATGATATCTCAGGTGGCCAGAGACAAATTTCCGGTGACAAGTTCAGCACGGTGGCCGGATTCGGTGATGCCGTCAAAGAATCAGGTGACAGGTTTTGGACCCTTAATTTCGAAATTTATTTTCACTCATGGGCTTGGTGGACCACTTGGAGATGGGTTTTGAGAAGATTTGACCTACTTTTGGAAAGAGTATCCTTTTGGAATGGGAGAAGCATATAAATAGAAAACTCTTTCTCTAAACCTAATATCTCCATTAGGGAGGCTTCTACTTGTTTTCTAGGGTTTCACATGATAGATTCTTCTAAACTCTTTGTGATGGTTTCCAAAAACCCAAGTAGTTGATTTATTGTTATTGGTTAAAGATGTAGTTGGATTTTGAAAACAAGTTATGATTTTTATGAATTAGTTTTCTCTCAAAATCATTGTTCACTTTCTACGGGTTATAATAATTGCATGATTGATGTATTGCAATATGATTGAATATTTGTTTAGTTAAGTCTAGAATTAATTGAACTCACATCCATATCTATATCTATTTTAGGGTTCATCATCGAGCGATAACCTTGAATACGAGTAGCATGATATGATTATGGTTTGTAGTGATACATCCTTGTAGTCATATGTAGAAATTGACCTTTGTTCGAATTGTTTGCGCAATGTATTACAATTGCATTGATTAGCCTATTTCTGAAACTTAATGCTCTTAGGAATTGAACTTAATTAGCGCAAGGCGTTAGGTTATTCTTTAGGTAGAATTCACATACGCAGCTCTAATGTGTGTGTTGATGACTTAGGAAATTTATGGAGTATTCTTGCAATAAGATATTCTAGGGCTTTTGATGATAGCGAGATTAAATAGGAATTCTATTCATACATTCAAAAACTTGTTTACAATTGAAGATGAAACCTTTATCCAATATTTCCACATCCTTGATTTGCGTGTTTATTTTATTATTTGCTTTTATTTTAGTTTTAATTTTATAAAAATCAGAAAACCCCCGTGTTACTTATAAGGGAACCGAAACAATTTGACAACCAAGTCCTCTCTGTGGGAACGATCCTTTCTTGCCCTTGCTTCATTATATATTTTGAGTAGTAAGAAAGTGTAATTTATTTTTGTGTCGGCTGACAACCGATCAACACCAAAAATATGACAGACTTTAGGACGGTTGGTATTTGTCGTATAACTCTGTTTTCGACGGTTTAGGCCTGTCCTAAATTCCGTGTTCTGGACTAGTGACACGCTCGACTCTTCGCTTTCCTAAAAAACCAGCGAACCGTTTTTCCCCATCCACACATGTTAAAATTTATGTAGACTCAGATATAAATTATATTAAATTACTAACGTCAATATTTAACGGGATATAGTACACGGGTTCAATCTGAATAAATAAAATCTATTATATCAACCCTTACGTGAATGTAAAATTATATTTACAAGATGAAATCATAATAAAATTAAACTAAGTATCATTACTAAGTGGATATTCTTGCCATATTTTAGTTATGCTGGTAATCAAATAAGGAAAATTGATAAACAATAATGAAAATGATAATATAATTAAGACAATAACTTTTGATAAGATAAGCAAATAATCAAGAGTATAAAGCACAGTTTGGCTAACTTTGCCTATGTAAGTAGTGGTTCAGATTTGTCCTCACAAGAGATAAATCTAGGGATGTAATCATTTGTCATAAGTGATGGTTGTGATTGGGATTAGAAATGCATCTAACAGACAAAATTTATCATGTCATTAAGGTTCCATAATTCTTCATAATAAATAGCCTATTAATTTGCCATGATAATATTTTATTAAATGTCAAATTAAAAATGATAATATATAAATTATCCTACTATTGATGATAATTAATATATTTTTATTTGCTAATACTTAGGATTAGTTTGGTATTGCTGCGAGCTTTATAAAAGTGCTTTTCTGATGTACGTTACTGTGCCGATCTATGTAAAAAAAACAATTAAATGGTTGCCATACCGAGCTCTGTAAAAAAGCAATTGAATGGTTGCAAATTATAAACTAAAGCTAAAACTATTTTAAAAAGCGATCAAATTGTGTCTGAGAAAATATCAGGTCCAGCTATAGTTAGTGAGAAAATGACAAAAGTAGACATATCTCTGAAAATTGTTTATTCTATTTCATTGTGCATAAAAATAAGTAAATTTTCTACTATTAGGGTGTAGGATCAGAATATCGCAACACCAACACCTCTGCGAAATCTATAAACGCTACGTAGCGAAGGCGTCGCAGACGAGTAAAATAAGTGACGCAATGAATGACGACAGCCAGAACACGATAAAGGTGTGAAGATCTAGCGAGAATTAGGAGTGTCGCGAGATTATGCATTTGTACACTTGCGACACTTCGCGAGTCATTCCCGAAAATAAAGGACAACTTAGCTATCATCCATTATGTAATACCCTATATAAAGAGGCGAACAGGCCTATTAGAAGAGAGATCTTTTTTCGAGTGTTGAGCAAGTCATTAAGAGAGAGAAATTTTATAGTAATTGTAATTTCTTTAGCTCTTTTCCATTTTTGTCTTGTAAACATTCAAGAAATTAATCAATAAAAACTATAATTGTTCATCTTCAATGGCTTAGTTGTGTGGATTCTTGTGAGGGGTGTAGTGTACGATTTCCTGCAACTACATATTGGCGCTAGAAACAGGGAGGGGTTAAGAAGATTAGAGATTGGATATTGTCATTAAAATTGTTCAAATCAGGTGTATGATGGATAAATTGGTTAAAATGGAGAAAGATAGAATCAAAGAGAGTAATGGAGAGTTGGAATGTAATATGATTACAAAGACGATGGTTAATAAATTTCATGAAAATATCAGAGGAAGAATACACAAACGAGATTTTGAAGGAAAGAAAATTGTAACAACAGAGAAGACGTCACCCTTGAAAGAATGGGAAAAACAGAAGATTACGTTTACAGCAACAGGGATATCAAGAGAGAATTTAAATCACACATCTCCACTAGTGATTACGGTAAGCGCAAGCAAGGAAGAAGGAGAGCCAACAAAAACAGTGGAAGAATGGGCAATAAATAGAACTTTGGTGGACACAGGGAGTTTAGTGAATATAATGTTTTATCATGCTTATAAAGAATTGGGGTACAAAAATGAAGAAATGATTTTCTCAACATATCATATCCATGGTTTCGGCAAATCTATAACAAAACATAAAGGGAAAATAAAAATGTGAATTATGTTGGGAGAAATTGAAACACAAGTGACGTTCTGTGTAGTGGATATGGAATCGCCATACAACATGTTGTTGGGAAGACCATGGGTACATGCAATAAAAGCTGTAGCCTCGACATTTCATCAATGTGTCAAGTTTCCTATGCCGAGTGGGATTGGTGAAATCAGAGGAGATACCGATAAAGGAAGGATATATCATCAAATCGAGGTAAAACATTATGAAGAACAGGTGAAGAGGCGAAAAGATCGCAAAAAGATGGAAAAAGCAGTCAAAAGGGAAGAAGAATTTAGAACTTACATGATAAGAGCAGAAGAAGGAAAAGGAATACCTGGCGAAATCTCGGAAGAAGAAAATGAGCTTGCGAAGGAGATAAAAGGACCAACGCCTATGGGAGAACCGAAGGCTAACTACACCGCGGCAGAGCCGACAAAGGAAGTGAACTTCGGAACTGTAGAAGAACCCAAGATGTTAAAAACTGGGACTAAAATGGAGGAAGATGAGGAAAGGAGGACTGTTGATTTGTTGCGAGATTACAAAGACATTTTTGCATGGGATATGGATGAGATGCCTGGAATAGATCCATCTGTAGCATGCCATAAACTGGAGATTGACAAAAATGCAAGACCATTCAAACAAAGAAGTAGAAAAATTGCAACAGCATATCATCCTCAAATAGAAGAAGAATTGCAGAAGATGCTTGACGCATGAATCATTAGACAAGCAAAATATCCCGAATGGATAGCAAATATGGTCGTAGTCCCAAAGAAGAAAAAAGGGATAAGAATTTGCATAGATTTTACCGATCTAAATAAAGCTTGTCCAAAAGATAGCTTTCCTTTGCCAGATATTCCGCAAATGGTAGAGTCAGCGACAGGAAATGAAAGGATATCCTCTCTTGATGGATACAAAGGTTACAATCAAATTCCCCTCGCTGAAGAAGACCAAGAGCATACTGCCTTTTTCGCTCCAAGAGGATTATACTGTTATACAAAGATGCAATTCGATCTCGAAATGCTGGAGCAACATACAAAAGGATGGTAGAAAAGGTGTTCGCGAAATGGATACATAAAACACTAGAGGTATATGTGGATGACATGTTAATAAAAAGTAAAGAAGCAAAAGACCATGTACGGGACTTGAGGGAAATTTTTGAGCAAATGAGGCATTTCAACATCAAGGTAAATCCAGAAAAATGTACCTTTGGGGTTGCATCAGGAAAATTTTTAGGTTACATTGTGTCAAAAGAAGGAATACAAGTCGACCCAGGTGAAAGTACAAGCAATTCGCGATATGCCAACGCCAAGACAGTGAAAGATGTGCAAAAGTTAAATGGACTATTAGCTTCGCTAGGAAGATTCATCTCGCGATCATCTGATAAGTGTAAGCATTTTTTCAACATACTTAAAAAGGGAGCGAAATTTAGATGGACAGATTAATGTGAAAAGGCTTTACAAGGAATAAAAGAACATCTAATGGATATATCAATTTTACAAAAATCAAAGCCAGGGGAGGAATTATTAATCTACCTTGCGACCACCTCGCATGCACTAAGCGCATGAAATGAACCCAAAGAAGAAATTGCGAATAGCTAGATCAACGTCTTACCAACTAATAGAGCATGGCAGGAGGAAAAGCCAATCTATTACATCAAGAATAACCATAAAACATTCAATGCCGCGGAGAGGAATTATTCAAAAATTGAAAACTAATTTTGGCATTAGTCTATGAAACATTTAAACTTCGCATATACTTCCAAGCACACACAGTGCCGGGATGGATGAACCTTCCTGGGTATAAGGAAAGAGCAGGATGGGAAATGGCCGAGTTAAGGTACCTTGCTTTTAGTCTTGGCTAAGAGTTAAAGATAAGAAAACGAGGCAACAATATTGTTTCAAATAACAAAGGAAAAACTTGTAAAAGAAAGGCTAAACTCAACAATGTAAGCAGAAAGTTGCAAAAGCAAGATTTAAAATGGAAACACTGGATTTGCTTTAATTTGATATCCAAGGACCATTTAAAAACAAGGGTACAACTACCATTTCTCATCTTTGGGTGAGGTAGTATGCAGGACATCGTACGCTGAAAAAGGGAATCCATTATTTAAAGAGTTTCGCATTAACCGTCTTTAGAATAATTTTAATGGACTATTTAGTCTTTGAAATTAGGAAGATTCATCTCAAGCGATAAACAACTTCCAGAAATTCTTCAAAATTGAAAAACTTAATTAAATTAGATGGCAGCCATTGCGATTATGGGAATGGATGAGAAGTTAAAGGTTAATTGAAAAAGACGAAGAAAAAATTAGCGGTAAAAAGGCGGAAGGAGAAAATTTGCAGAGAGAAGAAACTAAAGAGTGAAAAAGGAAAGAAAACTATATAGGGAAAAAAAAGATCCTCGAGAAAACAGGGTCATTTAATGCGAGAAGAGAGACATGAGCAGAATTAGTGGTTAGTGTCAAGAAGACATTAATAATCAAAATCCAAAATGATTTAATATCATTTCGAATTACTACAACAACGGAAATCGCTCTTCAAGCAATATTCAGTCTCCCCTTATCATTCGATAAACGACGGTACCGCGAGGATGCTAAAATGAACGACGCGATGAGAAAGCGACACACAAAACAATGAAAGACATGGAACACAGAGGTTAAGAAGTGTCGCGAGATTGAATAATATTACATTCCAGAAAATAAAGGATAGCTTAATTTGTCATCCCAAAACATATATAAAGGTCAGTGCATTTGCAGGGGGATCTTTTTAGAATTGTGAGGCAAGTCATTAGGAGAGAGAAAGTTTAAGAGTGTTTTATTTGAGTAATTCTACTTTTCTTGTGTAGAACTCATGAAATTAATCAATAAACATTCTCAATTAACGATCGATGGAAAGCATTAGATATATCAATTTTACAAAAATCAAAGCCTCAAACCACCTTGCGCTAAACTTAGACGAGGAGTGGATAAGCAAATCTATTACATCAATATTATCGCGGAAGGGTGTACCAAAGGTGAACTAATTTTGGCATTAGTGACAAAAGTACCAATTGATTGAAGGGTTGAGAGATGGAATGCTCAAGTAAGTCATTGTAAAATAAAATATGAAAATTCTTCACCAAAAACAAGGTCGGGCAGAATTTCCTTTAGAAGGGTTGAGAAAGATGGAATGCTCAAGATTTATTAAGTCATTGTAGAAATCAAATATGAAATATTATCTTCTACCAACCAAAATCACAAGTTCGCAATAGAAATGAAGATTTTTAGCAATTAGCTATTCCTTTATCTTTGAAAAAATATAAGAAAGAAGAAGCTAAGATATCAAAAATAAAATGGAGGAAAGAAATGATGGATATATGAAGAAGAACATGGAAATCAATAAAGAGGAAGAGCAAGGGATTTATTACAAAGACTCTATAGCGAAGATTGGAGAAAGAACTTCATGCTTATATGATGAAAGGAGAAACACCAAGAAATAGATTAGATACGCACAAATTAAAAAGGAAATATTGGTAGATGGATCATCAAATGGAGAAGGCAATGGAGTTGGGATGCAAGGCTATTATTGGCCATTATGCATGAAGATTTCAAGGCGAGAAGATTGTCAAAATAAAGAAAAAAATGGCTTTTTCTTTGGAAAGTGGGTTTTAGACATTGTGGGACCATTTTTACCAGCATGGGCAAAGAAGGTATCTAATTGTCGCTCATTATTTCACAAAATGGGTAATAAAAGCGGTACAACACATTCGCGATAAAGATATTTTTACCTTTCATATTCAAAACATCATAAGATTTGGAATGAATTATGTACTAGATAGGGTCAAGAGATTTGGACAATAAGTGATGCCTGGGCATTTGAAGTGTCTCGGCCATTCTTGGGTGTAACCATAAGCCATATAGGTATAAGAATACAGAAGATGATAAGGGCGGCACCCTCCATTAGGGAGTCGATATTTACTATCTAGTAGTGTAAGGACGCCCCATGATTTCGTCGCAAGACGGCAATGTCACGCTTTCTTTGCTATTTTTCAATTGCAAAGAACAAAATTTTGTGAATTAAAAGAAGTGAAATGTATCTTTATCTAGTAGTTACGCATTGTTTGTTGGGATTTCTTTGCTTCGTGAGAATTGAATTATGTGCTTTTGAGTTTTATAGGTGCAATGGAGTCGCACGGAGGAAAAGAAGAAGAAATTATCCAAATTGAGCCAAAGGGCGAAATTGTCATCTCACAGTGCAAGTGATATATGGAGTCGACCCAAGGTTAAGGGGCAACTTTCTTTTGGAGAGGTATTAAATGATAGCCATCAAATGTTAAGGGGCTACCAGTGGGTACCCTTATCCGCTGCACTGGGTGGTTATTTCCACCATCGTTTTTCCTACACTAAAACCTAACTCGAGAGATGTTTCTCTCAATCATTTCTTCACCGAAATCAATGCAGAAGAGAGAAAAAAATGGTTGGCCGCCGCTTCGAGATCGTTAAAAAATGGAGAGATCGAGAAGGTGATGTGCTAACTTGTGAGTCAGTCGCTTCCATGACGTAAATCGAGATGCAGAGAAGATGGGTTTTGGTTGAAGAACAAAGAATCGATGCTGCTGCTTTTGAGATCGATGGGAGAACAGAGAAGTAATTGATGTTCTTGAGTAAAATAGAGATGGGTTTGAGTCGATTGAGAGTTGTTGTTGGTGGTGTTGTCGATTTGAGAAATCAGATGCAAGTGTTGATGATTTGTGGTTGTGTTGATTGTCGAGTGAGGTGGAGCAGCGATTGAAAGGAGTTTGAGTCGCGATTGTTGTTTAGATTGAACTCAGGGTGATGAAATGGAGGGGTTTCGAGCTTGATTGTGTATGGTGAGATCGATTGAAGCTGCTTGAGTTAGGGTTCTGATGAGGATTCACGGCGGGATTGAGAGCAGATCCGAGCTCGGGTCTATTGATACTCGAGATGGTTGAAATGCGAGAGATAGAGATCGGGCTAGGGTTCTATGGTGATTTTCTTTGCTAGCTACCGAGCGGTGGATGATAATGGTGCTAGAGTGGCGGTGATGGTCTAACAGCAAAGATGGTGAATTAAAATTACGGTGGTCTCTGTGTGGTTGAATCCGGTGCCTTAGATGTATGCCAGGGGATGAATGGGCTCAAGGTTAGGTTTGGAGATGAAATGGCCTGGACTGAGAAGGAGGTGCAGAATGTGGGCTGGAGCTTGCAAGACTTGGAGTTGGTTATGTTGCAGGTGGCTTGAACCTGGTGGAATTGAAGTGATGCTGGAGAGTATTGGCAATGGAATTGGTGGCTGCTTGTAAGGAACTGAGATGGTAGTGCACATGGGTTGGTGACAGCAGATATCTAAACTGCAGTGGTTGGCCAATATTGATTGAGCTGCTGTTATGTGCTATGTGGAAGTAAGAGCTGAAATGCATATGGAGTTGGCTCTAAGATGTTTAAATGAACCTGGTGATATTGGTGAATGCAAGCTACAGCTCAGATGGAAGATAAAGAAGAGAAGTGGTGATGCAGTGGTGGAATGAGTGGCACCGTTGTACATGAAGGCGCCGAGTCCAGTGCGTGGGTGAAGTGGCTGCTGTGTAGTATGCTAGAGCAGGGAAGTTACAACTGATGCAGTGAAGTCATTGTAACTGAATTTGCAGCTTAACTGAAGCTGAAATTCAGTTAGTGTTAGGTGGCCTGAGTGCAAAGTCGAGATGGAGATGATAATGGAAGTGATTTGAGCAGTGAACTCAGTGATGAAGGAGCTGTTGGAGCAGATGGAGCTAATGGGTGTCTTGTATATCTGATTGAACTGGAGGAAGAGAGGAGTGAAGTGAGATTTGAGTCATTTGAACTCATGGGAAAGTGACAAAATTAAATCGGTATTGTTCTTGGGTTGATGGCTTGTTGGCGACACCGAAGTGGAGCAAGCAAGATCAAGGTCGGGTGTTGGCATACAAAGCTTGCAGGAGTGATTTTGGTAGATTATGAAATAGATGGTGGTCTGTGGCAGTGGTGGATTGAAACTGCAGGTGGATGTGCAATGGCAGGTTGAGCTAATGTTTGTTGGTCGGATGGAGCTGTTGCTATGACTTGATGGTTCTGTGAATGGAACTGAGAAACTGGTGATGAAATGCAACACATAGGGCCATCATGGCTGTGACTTAGGTGAAGCACAATCAAGGTGCACTAGCCTGTGCACTGGCCAAGAAGGTGAGCCAAGTAAGCTGAGTTAGCATCTGACTCAGGTCTAACTTGGCTACCTGACTCATCTGACAAGTGACCCGGTTTGACTCTCCCTGACTCGGTCTGACCGAGTTGAATCGAGCTGACCCGTTGACCCGACCGATCCGACCCGCTGACCGGTGGACCGGCGGACTTTTGGCCACCGAACCGATTTCCGGCGACTTTTCCGGCCGATTTCCGGCCACAATCCCAGACTTCCGACGACCGTTTTGGGGCGTATTTTCTACACGGGTTTCTCCTTCTTGTGGGCTTGGTGGATTCTCACCTAATGGACTTTGAAGACTAGACCTAGTTTTAGAAGTTGGAGAAAGCTATAAAAGGGAAGGTCTTCTATAACATATCATATCTTTTCTTGGAATTTGGAGAGCCACTTTTTGTTTACGCTTCTAGGGTTTGGTTTTGTTCTTCTTCTTCTTTGTTTTTATTATTGAATATTGATGATGATGAACTCCATAGCTATGAGTAGCTAAACACCTTATTGGTTATGGGATAAAAGTTGATTTCTCAACATGCTTTTGATTCAATGAATTAGTTTTGTCTCAGTAATTATTGTTTGTGATTCACAATTAATAGTGTTATAAGATTTGAAAACTCGTTAGGTTGAGTCCGGAATCAATCCGATTTGTGTTCATCTCTAGAGCTATATTAGGGTTTTCAATACGAAAACGTTGTTTATCCCTGATTCTAAGTAGCATAATTGTGATTAGTGCTTATAGTGATATATCCTATTAGTCACAAGTGAATCATAACTTTTGTTAAAACGTTTAGTGCTTTTACACATTCGTTTGCATTGATGAGTCTTATTCCATAAATCTTAATGCTTTTAGGGAGTTAAACTTAATTGTGCTTTTACACTTTAGGTTGCTTTCGACTTAAGAATTCACATATGCATCTTTTAATGTGGTTGTGATGAAAACAGGAATTAACGGGTTATACTTGCGATCAAGATATCCTAGGACTTTTAATAAATACGAGATTAAAATACCAATTCTAATCATTGATGAAAATACATGTTTGTGAATGATACTATCCCGTGACCAATATTCTCTCCTTATTGATAATTCCAATTACTTATTTTGCTTTTAATTACTTTTATTTGCTTAAATACAACAAACATACCTTTGGTTACTTAGAAACTGAAAATTGATAACAACAAACGCCTCTCTGTGGATACGAATTCTTTCTTATCGCATACTATATTTATATTTAGTTGATTGAGAAAGTGAAATTATATTTGACGGATTGACAACCGATCAAATTTTGGCGCCGTTGCCGGGGAGGCATACGGCTTGTTATTAAGTTTTTAGTTTCTTTTTACAATTTCTACTTTTATCTTTGCTTTTCGGTTCTTGTCTTGTTTCTCACTTGTTTTGGAGAATTGTTTGTAGGTACCTAATCTCTGGCTTCTAAGGATTGGAATTATCCAAGGTGCGGGATAGCTACTCGACGCGGCACAATACTCCAACCAAGTCAAGACACAACGGACGAGCACGAGTTGGAAGTAGGAGAAGAGATTTTCCGACAACAAGAAGAAGGAAAAGAGGTTCCATTCGTAGAGGAACCACACGTTGAGGAAGAATTAACAATGGGTGATGCAAATCGTTCACTCAAGGACTTAGCTTCTCATAGGCTTGATAAACAACAGGGGTGTATTCAAACGAACTCTACTTTTGAGATAAAGCCGGGGTTGCTTAGAGAATTACCAAAATTCCATGGCATGGTGAATGAAGACCCAAACAAACATCTTTTGGACTTCCACACCATTGTCACGGCTATGCTTCCAGCGAATGTTGAGGCGGATAGTGCAATGTTGAAGGTTTTCCGTTTCTCTTTAATGGATAGTGCTAAGGATTGGTTGTACTATTTACCTCCCGGAAGTGTCACAACATGGAATGGGTT
Organism: Papaver armeniacum; assembly: GCA_023531295.1. Classification (NCBI taxonomy): domain Eukaryota; kingdom Viridiplantae; phylum Streptophyta; class Magnoliopsida; order Ranunculales; family Papaveraceae; genus Papaver; species Papaver armeniacum. The sequence goes on from JAJJWW010013710.1 coordinate 51,634, forward strand.
GAAGAAACTCTTTTTGGAGAGATATTTTCCTGCATCCAAGGCTACTCAAATTCGCAAAGAAATTTGTGGGATGAAGCAAAACGTGGGAGAATCCTTATATGAATGTTGGGAAGCAGACAAGAGATTGGTTGCAAGTTGCCCTCACTACCAATTTAGTGACGCTATGATCATCCAATACTTCTATGAAGGACTCCAATCAAGTGATAGGAATCTTATTGACGCTGCGGTGGTGGTGGTGCACTAGTTAGCAAGACGGTGGCACAAGCTAGAGAGTTGATTGAAAACATGGCAGCGAACTCACAACAATTCTTAAGTCGTGGTTTTGGATGTGATTCTAAGAAGGGTGAGTGAAGTGAGCGAGGTGGAGGAACTTCGTCAACAAATGGGTAACATGACAAAGCAATGTTGCAACAAGTTGCATCCCGGTTATACCAAGTTCTCCTCAATCTTATGAAGACGAGCAAGCTAATGCGATCTTTCCAAATCAACCAAGACGGTATGATCCCTACTCAAACACTTACAATCCGGGATGGAGAGATCACCCCAATTTTAGCTATGCCAACAAGCAAGGAGAGGTTCAACAACCTACCTTCAACTCTTCAAGTGGATTTCAACCTCAACAACAACAATTCCAACCGAGATAACAATTTCAGCAACCTCAAGCACAACAATCAATGCAAAATCAAGGTTCGGATATTGATTCAAAGCTTCAAACAATGATGCAAGGCATTTCCACCATGTTTAAAGAGAGTCAACAAGAGACTAAGAGTGCTATTAAGGAGTTGCAAACACAAATGGGTTCCATGGATATTGAGTTGAACCAATTGAAGGCGCAAAATAGTGGGAAACTCCCTTCTCAACCTATTAACCCAAAAGAGGGTGTCAATGCTATTACGTTGAGAAGCGGTACACAACTTGTGCAACCCGAAGTTGCTGATTCGGGCAAGGTGGAGACACTAAAGGAACCTGTTTTGGAGGATAAAAATGAGGATACTCCCCAAACTTCTGAGGTACCTATTCCTAACTCTAAAACTCCGGTTTCTACTTATGTTCCTCCTCTACCTTTTCCTCGCATATTTGCAAGTTCTAAGAAGGCGGAACTAGAAAAGGAGATTTTAGACGTTCTAAAGAAGATCCATGTGAACATACCACTCATTGATGCTATCAAGCAAGTTCCAAAGTATGCAAAGGTATTGAAGGACTTGTGTACCAACAAACAAAGGCTCAAAGGTAATGAAGTGCTTAGTGTGGGGGAGAATGCCTCGGCAATCTTACAACACAAACTCCCACTTAAGTGCAAGGATCCGGGTAGTTTTGACATTCCCTTCACAATTGGTAACACAACTTTTAACAAAGCTATGTTGGATTTAGGCGCATCCGTTAATGTTATGCCTGCGTCAATGTATAATTCACTTGATCTTGGTCCTCTTAAAAAGGCTGAAATTGTATTTCAATTAGCCGATCGCTCTAATGTCTACCCAATGGGTATTGTTGAGGATGTTCTTGTGCAGGTTAATCAACTTGTATTTCCAGCAGACTTTTGTGTGTTAGAGATGGATAAAGGTTCTCCGGACTCGTCTCTTCCATTGCTTCTTGGGCGTCCTTTCATGAAAACGGCGAAAACCATAATTGATGTGGATAAGGGAACGCTAACCATGGAGTTTGATGGAGAAACAATACGTTTCAACATTTTCGAGACGATGAGATATCCTAGCGATGTCCACTCTTGTTTCTCCATTGATGTTATGGATACATTGGCACAACAAATGTTTGAATTAAACGGTGATGATTCTTTGGAAACCGTGTTAACTACATCCATGGATAATGGTGTAGAGTGTGGTAATGAAGTCAAGGAAGCCCTTGGTGATCTTAATTCACTACAAGGATGCCCAAAAACTCATAATATCTCTTTTATTTCTTTACCATACCATGCAGTGATGAAAAGCTTGTACCTTCAATTATTAAATCTCCGATTTTAGAATTGAAACCTCTTCCCGACCACCTTAAGTACTTGTACTTGGGTGATAATGAAGAGTTACCTGTGATTGTTTCTAACAAGCTTAGTGATTTACAGGAGCAAAAACTTTTGAGGGTGCTAAGGAAGTACAAGACGGCCATAGGATGGACAATTGCCGATATCAAGGGTATTAGCCCCGCCGCTTTGTATGCACAAAATTCGTTTGGAGGATGATGCAAAGCCTAAAAGGGACGCGCAACGTCATTTGAATCCTCCCATGATGGAAGTTGTGAAAAAGGAGATACTCAAGTTTTGGAAGTGGGTGTTATCTACCCCATATCCGATAGCAAGTGGGTAAGCCCTGTACAAGTAGTACCAAAGAAATCGGGTGTGACGGTGGTGGAGAATGATAAGAATGAACTTGTCCCAACTCGTGTGCAAACCGGTTGGAGGGTTTGTATTGATTACAGTGAAATTGAATGCCACCACTAGAAAAGATCACTTTCCTTTACCTTTTATTGATCAAATGCTTGAACGTTTAGTTGGACACTCTTACTATTGCTTTCTTGATGGCTATTCAAAGGTTATAATCGATTGTGATAGCACCTGAGGACCAAGAGAAAACCACTTTCACTTGTCCTTTCGGTACTTTTGCTTATAGAAGGATGCCTTTTGGCTTATGCAATGCTCCGGCTACTTTTCAAAGGTGTATGGTAAGTATCTTTTAGGAATATGTTGAAAACATAATCGAAGTGTTCATGGATGACTTTAGTGTCTTTGGTGATTCTTTTGACCTTTGCTTGAACAATTTGTCTCTAATCCTTGAACGATGTGTTGAAACAAATCTTGTGCTAAATTGGGAGAAGTGCCATTTCATGGTAACTCATGGCATAGTTTTAGGCCATATAATATCTTCTAAAGGCTTGGAAGTTGATAAATCTAAGATAGACCTTATTCGTGCTCTAACCCCTCCCACTACGGTGAGGGAGATACGCTCTTTTCTTGGTCATGCAGTGTTTTTATCGTAGATTCATCAAGGACTTTTCCAAGATAGCATCACCACTTTGTAACTTATTGCAAAAAGATGTGGTTTTTAACTTTGATGAGAAATGTATGGCGGCATTCAATCGTTTGAAAGAACTTTTGATTTCAGCCCCTATTATTAAACCACCGGATTGGAGTAAGCCGTTTGAACTCATGTGTGATGCTAGTGATTATGCGGTTGGTGCGGTGCTTGGGCAACGTGTGGGAAGCTTCCTCATGCTATCTATTATGCTTCTATAACGTTAAATGAGGCTCAACAAAACTACACAACCACTGAAAAGGAGTTATTAGCCATTGTTTTTGCTTTAGAAAAGTTTCGCTCTTATCTAATTGGTACAAAAGTTGTTGTCTTTTCTGATCATGAAGCACTTAGATACTTGCTTACAAAGAAAGAGGCGAAACCGAGGCTCATACGATGGATATTACTCTTGCAAGAGTTTGATATTGAAATCAAAGACAAGAAAGGAATTGAGAACACCGTTTGCGGATCATTTGAGCCGACTTGTGTGGACAAGGAGACTATCCCATTGCGTGAAAGTTTCCTTTGACGAGCAACTTTTCTCGATTGCCTTTGGAGAACCATGGTATGCCGATATTGTCAATTACTTAGTTTCTAAACAAATCCCAAAGAACTTGTCTCGTGGCCGAGAGGGACAAACTTAAGAGGTTAGGGAACCAATACATATGGGATGATCCATACTTATGGAAACATGGTAGTGATCAAGTAATACGAAGGTGCGTGCCCGATTCCGAATTTAACTCTATCTTGTCTTTTTGTCACTCTTATGCTTGCGGAGGACATTTTGGGAGTAAGAGAACCGCGCACAAGGTACTTGAAAGTGGTTTTTATTGGCCAACTTTGTTTAAGGATGCACATATATTTTGTACAACTTGTGATAGGTGCCAAAGAACCGGCAATCTAGGTGTCCGAAATCAAATGCCACAAACTTATATTCAATTTATTGAAGTTTTTGATGTATGGGGTATTGATTTTATGGGGCCTTTTGTCAACTCCCATGGGAATTTTTATATCTTACTTGCGGTTGATTATGTCTCGAAATGGGTGGAAGCTAAAGCCACCCCTACTAATGATTCTAAAGTGGTTTCAGATTTTGTGCAAGCTAATATTTTTGCAAGGTTTGGAATTCCAAGAGCCATAATTAGCGATGGGGTTTCTCACTTCAAAAACAGGATTTTACAAAGCTTGTTGGCGAAGTACAATGTGTCGCACAAGATTGCAACACCTTATCATCCCCAAACCAATGGACAAGCCGAGGTGTCTAACCGGGAGGTGAAATCAATTCTAGAAAAGACGGTGAACCCAACAAGGAAGGATTGGAGCATGCGACTTAATGATGCTTTGTGGGCGTATAGAACCGCGTATAAAACACCTATTGGAATGTCTCCTTTTAGGCTTGTGTATGGTAAACCTTGTCACTTACCCGTGGAAATTGAGCATAAGGCGTTTTGGGCTATTAATCAATGCAACATGGAGATGGATGGGGCTGGAAAGCAAAGGAAGTTACAACTCCAAGAGCTAGAGGAGCTTCGCAATGATGCATTTGAAAGCTCACGGATTTACAAAGAAAAGACGAAAGCATTCCATGATAACATGATTTCTAGGAAACAATTTTGCATTGGGCAGAAAGTGCTTTTGTTTAATTCTCGCTTGCAATTATTTAGGGTAAACTAAGGTCACGATGGATCGGACCTTTTATTGTTACTAATGTGTTTTCTCATGGTGCAGTGGAAATTGTAGCATAGCTGTGGAAAGAACTTAAAGTTAATGGGCACCGGTTGAAACCATATTATGAGAATTTCACTTCCGAAGTGGTGGAAGGAGTTAACTTTGTGGATGTGCTCCCTCCGGAGGAGTCATAGAAAGCAAGGAGATAGTCGGGCTGACGACTTTAAACCAAGCGCTAATTGGGAGGCAACCCAAAGGATGAGTATTTCTTGTCTTGTATTTATTTCTTTTCTTGTTTTTAGTTTTTCTTGTTTTGTTTTCTTTGTTTTTGCTGATTTCTTGTTAGGATTTCCCACCTTGACTTACTTTGGACGATTCAATTTACATTAAGGACAATGTAAAGTTTAAGTGTGGGGGGAGTGGTTTATGTTGTAAATTTTTGCAATTTTTCAACTTTTTTTTTTGTGAACTAGTGAATAAGAGAACTCCAACTTGTAGTTATTTAGAGTCACATAGTATACATGTCGCTAAGATTACATCGAGAATCTCACAATAGTGACTGAACTTAGAGATGACAGAGAACATGATCGGGTTTCTTAATTGTATGAGAGTTAAAGTTGGATTTAACCATGCAAAGTGGCAAATAAGGTGCAGCTGAATTCTAGATAGAACGGTGATCCCCTATAGTGGAGACTACCCATGTTACATAATGTGAGGCACCAACCTTCAATTCTTTGTACCGTCTAAATTGTGCTTTTAGAGTGTGTGTCACCGTACGTAAATTCCGTAATGGTGAGCTGTCCAATTTCCCACCATAGAAGCACTATTTTGATCTCTTGAGTGCTATTTTTATCAACCATGTTGGTGACATCGAATTGCTAACTTACATACCACTTGTGATCTTGTTCGCAGTTAGCACCATCCACCTTATCTCTCTCTACACCAACAGGTCCATAGAAACACCATCATCATCAACAAGAGGAGCATCACAAATTCGAAGGAAAGTTGAACATGTTCGAGGTTTACAAACAACGGTATAGAAATGGGCAGATTTCAGATTTGAGTAAAGCAACAAAACAGGGAGCAGAATTTTTATAAGTTGAAGACTATTATACAAGAGCGGAAATTATTAAGGATGAGAATTCGAGAAGTCTAAGATATCAAGACATATAAGTTGTGAAGAATCAAGTGGTAAAGTACTTACACCATGGCCTTTGTACTTAAGTTTTTATTTTTTGTATTTTACTTTCTCTTGTCTCAATAAAAAAAAAAAAATTGAAAAAAAAAAAAAAAAAAAAAAAGAAAAAAAAAAGACAAGAGAAAAGTTTTAGGTTTGTTAATAGTTTTTTTATTTTGTTTTTTTGTGTTTTTTTTTTTTATTTTGTATTTGTTTGATTTCTAAAAAAAAAAAAAAAAAAAAAAAAAAAAAAATTTGAGTTTGTATAGTTTGTTTTTATTTTTGTATTCTTTCAATAAAGCCTATGGAAAGAAGGAATATCTATAATGAAGTTTCAAGCGACAAGGAATTAGAGGAAAGAATCATATTGTCAAGATTCTACGAAGTTCGAGAGTTATCATCAAGAGTTGAAGACCGAAGACGAAGATGAAGACACCGATTGAAGACCGAAGACGTTTCTATGGATCTTTGTGAGAGTGGTGCTAGCTGCACGCCGAACGGATTCACTGTAAGTAAGCATATTCCCACCTTCGTTAAATGGTTTGATTTCCTTTCGAAGAGATCGTCAGAAAAATGGGTTTTCAAAAATATATAAAAGATGTGGGTTTTTAAAAATATTTCGGAGGGTTTTGCCTTCCTACCATTCAACGTGTCGCAGGATTCTCTCTTCATTCCAACCTGGACACATGTGTGACCCATAAAGAGTTGTTTATTATTGAGAGCAATATCATAAAACCCTTTCTTGTGATGCAGAGTCGAGACTTTTGATCACTCCGAACCCGAATTTTAGTCGAGAAGGGATGGTTATTTCTCTCTCAACTTTTAAGAATGAGATTGTGTTCATTTATGTGTCTAATTTCTTATGACTAGTGTGCAGAATCTCTATGTCTTCTTAGCGCGTTGGATACTATCATTACGGAGAACTAGTAAGTTGGAAAAATAGGTTTTGTGGGTATATCTCTAGTAAACCCTCACGAGACTATAACTCGTCCACTAGGGACACCTAGGGGTTTAAAGGCTTGTTATTTATGCTAAAAGTGACCGTAGCCTCGACGACACGGAGTTGTATGTATGTTTTAGAATTTGTTTTGTTTGACTTGCTCGAGGACTAGCAAAGTCTAAGTGTGGGGGAATCTGATAGGTGTAGAATACACCGTATTTACTATCTAGTAGTTACGCTTTCTTTGCTATTTTTCTTGTGAATTATGTACTTTACGCGTGCTTTTGAGTTTTATAGGTGCAATGGAGTCGCACAGAGGAAAAGAAGAAGAAATTATCCAAATTGAGCCAAAGGGCGAAATTGTCATCTCACAGGCAAGTGATATATGGAGCTGACCCAAGGTTAAGGGGCAACTTTCTTTTGGAGAGGTATTAAATGATAGCCAGCAAATGTTAAGGGGCTACCACTGGGTACCCCTTATCCGGACACTGGTGGTTATTTCCACCATCGTTTTCCTACACTAAAACCTAACTCGAGAGATGTTTTCTCTCAATCATTTCTTCACCTGAAATCAATGCAGAGAAGAGAGAAAAAAAATGGCTGCTGCTGCTTCTGAGATCGTTAAAAAATGGAGAGATCGAGAAGGTGATGTGCTAACTTGTGAGCTGCTGCTTCCATGGCAGAGATCGAGATGCAGAGAAGATGGGTTTTGGTTGAAGAACAAAGAATCGATGCTGCTGCTTTTGAGATCGATGGGAGAACAGAGAAGTAATTGATGTTCTTGAGTAAAATAGAGATGGGTTTGAGTCGATTGAGAGTTGTTGTTGGTGGTGTTGTCGATTTGAGAAATCAGATGCAAGTGTTGATGATTTGTGGTTGTGTTGATTATCGAGTGAGGTGGAGCAGCGATTGAAAGGAGTTTGAGTCGCGATTGTTGTTTAGATTGAACTCGGGGTGATGAAATGGAGGGGTTTCGAGCTTGATTGTGTATGGTGAGATCGATTGAAGCTGCTTGAGTTAGGGTTCTGATGAGGATTCACGGCGGGATTGAGAGCAGATCTGGAGCTCTGGGCTGTTGATACTCAGATGGTTGAAATGTAGAGATAGAGCTCGGGCTAGGGTTCTATGGTGATTTTGTTGTTGGCTACTGAGCAGGGATGATAATGGTGCTAGAGTGGCAGGTGATGGTCTAACAGGCAAAGATGGTGAATTAAAATTACAGGGTCTCTGTGTGGTTGAATTTGGTGCCTTAGATGTATGCCAGGGATGAATGGGCTCAAGGTTAGGCTGGAGATGAAATGGCTTTGACCGAGAAGGAGGTGTGAGAATGTGGGCTGGAGCTTGCAAGACTTGGAGTTGGTTATGTTGCAGGTGGCTTGAACCTGGTGGAATTGAAGTGATCTAGGCCCAAGAAAGGGAGAGTATTGGCAATGGAATTGGTGGTCGCTGGTATTTTGTAAGGGCGAGATGGTAGTGCACATGGGTTTGGGACTGCAGTGTCTAAACCTGCCAGTGGTTACAATGCATACGTATTATTGATTGAGTCGATAACATTTAAGCACTCAAGAACATTTGTTATGTGCTATGTGGAAGTAAGAGTGAAATGCATATGGAGTTGGCTCTAAGATGTTTAAATGAACTGGTGATATTGGTGAATGCAAGCTACAACTCGGATGGAAGATAAAGAAGAGAAGTGGTGATGCGGTGGTGGAATGAGTGGCACTGAGTCATGGTCTCTCAAGGGCGTGGAGCAGGGACATCAAATGAAGGCGCTGAGTCGATCCAGTATGCGGTGGTCAAGTGGCGATGTGTAGTATGCTAGAGCATGGAAGTTACAACCGATGCGGTGAAGTCATTGTAATCGAATTTGCGGCTTAACCGAAGTGAAATTCGATTAGTGTTAGGTGGCTTTGAGTGCAAAGTCGAGATGGAGATGATAATGGAAGTGATTTGAGCAGTGAACTCAGTGATGAAGGAGCTGTTGGAGCAGATGGAGCTAATGGGTGTCTTGTATGTCTGATTGAACTAGAGGAAGAGAGGAGTGAAGTGAGATTTGAGTCATTTGAACTCATGGGAAAGTGACAGCTGTAAATCGGTATTGTTCTTGGGTTGATGGCTTCTTTGGCGACAGTTGAAGTTGAGCGGCAAGATCAAGCCTGGTGTTGGCATACAAAGCTTGCAGGAGTGATTTTGGTAGATTATGAAATAGATGGTGGTCTGTGGCAGTGGTGGATTGAAACTGCAGGTGGATGTGCAATGGCAGGTTGAGCTAATGTTTGTTGGTCGGATGGAGCTGTTGCTATGACTTGATGGTTCTGTGAATGGAACTGAGAAACTGGTGATGAAATGCAACACATAGGGCCATCATGGCCGTGACTTAGGTGAAGCACAATCAAGGTGCACTAGCCACGTGCACCGGCCAAGAAGGTGAGCCAAGTAAGCTGAGTTAGCATCTGACTCAGGTCTAACTTGGCTACCTGACTCATCGACAAGTGACCCGGTTTGACTCTCCCTGACTCGGTCTGACCGAGTTGAATCGAGCTGACCCGTTGACCCGACCGATCCGACCCGTTGACCGGTGACCGGGCGGACTTTGCCGGTCACCTGAACCGATTTCCGGCGACTTTTCCGACCGATTTCCGGCCACAATCCCATACTTCCGGCGACCAATTTTGGGGCGTATTTTCTACACGGGTTTCTCCTTCTTGTGGGCTTGGTGGATTCTCACCTAATGGACTTTGAAGACTAGACCTAGTTTTAGAAGTTGGAGAAAGCTATAAAAGGGAAGGTCTTCTATAACATATCATATCTTTTCTTGGAATTTGGAGAGCCACTTTTTGTTTACGCTTCTAGGGTTTGGTTTTGTTCTTCTTCTTCTTTGTTTTTATTATTGAATATTGATGATGATGAACTCCATAGCTATGAGTAGATAAACACCTTATTGGTTATGGGATAAAAGTTGATTTCTCAACATGCTTTTGATTCAATGAATTAGTTTTGTCTCAGTAATTATTGTTTGTGATTCACAATTAATAGTGTTATAAGATTTGAAAACTCGTTAGGTTGAGTCCGGATCAATCCGATTTGTGTTCATCTCTAGAGCTATATTAGGGTTTTCAATACGAAAACTTTGTTTATCCCCGATTCTAAGTAGCATAATTGTGATTAGTGCTTATAGTGATATATCCTATTAGTCACAAGTGAATCATAACTTTTGTTAAAACGTTTAGTGCTTTTACACATTCGTTTGCATTGATGAGTCTTATTCCATAAATCTTAATGCTTTTAGGGAGTTAAACTTAATTGTGCTTTTACACTTTAGGTTGCTTTCGACGAAGAATTCACATATGCATCTTTTAATGTGGTTGTGATGAAAACAGGGAATTAACGGGTTATACTTGCGATCAAGATATCCTAGGACTTTTAATAAATACGAGATTAAAATACCAATTCTAATCATTGATGAAAATACATGTTTGTGAATGATACTATCCCGTGACCAATATTCTCTCCTTATTGATAATTCCAATTACTTATTTTGCTTTTAATTACTTTTATTTTCTTAAATACAACAAACATACCTTGGGTTACTTAGAAACTGAAAATTGATAACAACAAACACCTCTCTGTGGATACGAACTCTTTCTTATCGCATACTATATTTATATTTAGTTGATTGAGAAAGTGAAATTATATTTGACGGATTGACAACCGACCAATAAGACATCATCCAAAAGAACTTCAACTTTGAGATGAAATTGGCGAAGAAGTGCCTTTTGATCATTTCTACTCTGGATATCTTTGGAGTAACTGAGGTAATCAAATCTCCTTTCGGCCCGATCGCGAGAACGAGCGAGAGTAGTGGCAAGAATCGCATTTTCTTTGCGAATTTTGGCATAGCTAGCCTCCAAAGTCGAAAGGGAGGAACGGGGATCTTTCTCAGATTCTGCAAATATAAAGAACAACATAGTTATACAAAAAAAAGAATTCGCAATAAAAGGATATCATAAGAAAACTAGACAAAGAAAAAATGGATGAGGCAGTCAAATTTTATGACTACCTTCCTTTTGCGAGATAAGATGTTGGGTCAAAGCCAAGTAACTACTCTCCAAATGATCCATGGCACTATCAAAATTATCTCCAACCAGACCTTTTAATCGAGAATGCAAACTCTTTTCGTTAGAAACAAGTAAGGTATTCTCCTTAGCAAGGGATGAGTAGGATTCTTTTAACTTGGAATATTGATCCTTGAGTTGGCGCGTTTTCACACTTAAAGTTATTCTACCCCGAATAAGCTTATCCCTCTCGCAAAGTAACTTCTTTGAGTTTACTTCTCGGTGTAACAGAGAGATTGTTCTTGTTCGTTACATATTTTTTGACAGACATCAAGCTGTTGCGAAGAAATCGCCACCTTATTTAACAAAACTCGCTTCTCTTGAGATAGAGTTCCATTCTCATCTGATAAGGTTTCCAACTCCAAATTAGATTTAGCCAAAAATAAGAGAGATGAGATAATTCATTACTTAACGAGTCTTGCTTCTGAACTAAGTGAGAATTCTCTTTGGAAAGGTTATCTATTTGATCAACAGAGTACGAATGAAGATTATCTAGTTGGTTATATTGCTCCATCCAACCATCTTTATCCATTCGAGTTTCTTCAACGACAGATTCCAACTGATAAATCTCCATTTTTCGCTTCTGGTTTAAAGCTTAAAAGGCGAACAAGGTCTTTTAAAAAAAAAAAAAAAATGGAGAGCGTAATACCTTTTAATTCTTCATTCTTTTGCGAATATTGTCGCGATCCAATGAAACGTTTTGAAGTTTCTGATTCTCAAGATGGAGAGTGTCACACTTCGCAGTCATATCTTGAAGATTATTCTTCAGCACTTGATTCTCTTGTTCTAAAGACATTTGCGACATCCTGTCAGATATAAAGTATTTACTCAAAGATTCGCAAACACTAGACTTGATGGGATCAATGGAGGTCTTCTTGGCGTCATTCATAATATCTGATAAAACTTTGAAAGCTACATCCATTCCCTCCAGATTTTCTTTAGTAAGGGGAATAGACTCAGAAGAAGAGGTAGTGATGACAGAAGAGAAGGGTTCATCTTGAGGGACTTTATTTATAGAAAATTCAAGTATAGGAGGAAAATCGGCAGCGACATTTTCAGAGATAACCAAAGTAGAATTATCTTGCGAAGATACCGTAGGAGATGTTGGTTTATCCTGTGAAGATATCACAGAAGGTATCGGTTTATCTTGCGACGATATCGCAGAAGGAGTTTTGAGCTTGAATACAGGAAAGGAAACAGAGGATTCAACATTTTTAGAACGGCGAGGTTTCTTGGGGGATCTATCAGTATTTTTGTCATCCTGCGAATCACAAGTCAAATAAGAAACATAGGCAACAATATTGTTATTAGAAGAATAAGTATTTCTTAATACCTTCCTATTCGCAGTCTTCCTTTTAGTAACAGTGATTTTCGGTTGCGAGCCCACCGGAACAGTAGGGTTTAGAACTGTGAACTTGGTGTTAGATTTATTCTTACTGAAACAAAAACAGCAAGGAAATCATTAGAGAAAGAATAATATTAGGATAAAACAATTTTGATAGAAGAAATCAATCACAAAAAGATCAATTTTGGCAAAATCAACAAACCTTGATGGCTCCATAGAAACAGTAGCAGAAAGATGATGAGAACAGTAGCAGAAAGGTGATGAGAACAGTAGCAGGGAGATAACAACAAGAAGACGATGAAGAATTGCAGAAAGAAAAATAGCAGTAAAAAGTTGCAGACGATGAAGAAGATGAAATAAAAGAAAGGAAACATCCTCATGGAGAATTTCTCCTTAAATATACAAGAAAAAAGTGACCGGTTAACATTAAATGTACCGGTAAAAAGGGGAGATTTTGACACGTGTAGGCAGTTACGCCTAATTCACGGAATCCTAGCGGTAGATTGATGGAAAGAAATGAACAGTTGCGGCAGTTTGAAAATAATAATTCTCATGATATTCTCTTCTTCGCAGAGAAGACATGAGAAGAGGCAAGATGTAGGATCAAAATATCGCAACACCAACACCTCTGCGAAATCTATAAACGCTATGTAGCGAAGGCATCGCAGACGAGTAAAATAAGTGACGCAATGAATGACGACAGCCATAACACGAGAAATGTGTGAAGATCTAGCGAGAATTAGGAGTGTCGCGAGATTATGCATTTGTACACTTGCGACACTTCGCAAGTCATTCCCGAAAATAAAGGATACCTTAGCTGTCATCCATTATGTAATACCATATATAAAAAGCCGAACAGGCCTATTAGAAGAGAGATCTTTTTTCGAGTGTTGAGCAAGTCATTAAGAGAGAGAAAGTTTATAGTAATTGTAATTTCTTTAGCTCTTTTCCATTTTTGTCTTGTAAACATTCAAGAAATTAATCAATAAAAACTATAATTGTTCATCTTCAATGGCTTAGTTGTGTGGATTCTTGTGAGGGGTGTAGTGTAGGATTTCCTGCAACTACATAGGGTACATATATGTAATCTTAAATTTACGAATTAGTATTATTACTAAAAAGTATTATTTTCTTAACCACTTTTTAAAAATCAAAAATTTCTTAATATTTATTGTTAATAAATAAAAGTTTGTTTCAGTGATACGGTATAACATAAAATGTAGTTTGAAAATAAAAAATAACTATCTTTTAAAGAATAAAATATAGCGAATAAAAGTTGGTGATCATATATAGATTCAAGGATAATTTCTGTCAGTTATAAAAAAAGATGGTATAGAATTGGAAAATAAAATATGAAATTAGGGTGAACTATAGTATTTGCCTTTGAAACTTTTAAAATCTCATTCTCCCCCACTTTCAAAATTGATAGATTTTGAAAGTGTTTTGCATAAAAAACACTTTATGAAATCTTTACCAAACACTAAGATGAAAAAATATTGCTATAAATATAAAGTACTTTTTTTTTGAAAGAAAAAAGCAGTACCAAACTTAGTTAGATTGGCTAACAATTATATAAGTGGACCATAGTGACGGTGGCAAGTATTGGTGCCCGGTGAGTAATTTCGCATCGTCTCACGTATTTCTTGATCAATGGTTTAACGTTATTTTTAATCAATGATGATGGATAACATAATTTATTGTTATTAGAGCTTATTGTTATTAACGATTTGACTTACTAACTAATCATGGTTTTATTATTTTTATGCAAAGAATAACCTCACATTTGGAAGCGTAATGTCGTAGAATGTAATGGCCTGACCATCAACCGATAATATCCTCACTTAGCCACCGCGGTCATCTGACAATATTGGGTTCTCAATGGTCAGGTCACTGTTGCGGTCATCCAACAACAGCTTCTCCGGAGGTCACCCATCCCAGGATTAATCAATACCGAGCATGCTTAACTATAGAGATTTTTCGTTAACTATGAAGCCAATTATGCTGAAAAAGTCTTGGTGTTAGGAAAGGACAAACCATTACCTATATTCCATTTGACGAATCATACATGCCGAATCGGAGTACTATAATACCACCAACTTAATTTGGAGCCGTCATCGGCTCCGGAATATGTTCAATCCTAGACTTAGCATTTTTCTCACTCATGAGACCCTTTCCCTACACAATCCGTCAAGCATACTCTTTCACCCTCGACAGGTAACCCGTGGTCGACTCTAATACCATTTGTAAGGACCTAATCCTCCGCCAATACTGTCCCCACTTAGTCACTACGGTTATTCGACAATATGGGATTTTCAACTGACACTGATGCGGTCATCCATCAACAATTTTCTGGGAGGTAGCCCATCCATAGATTACTCTCACCCGAGAACGCGTAAATTCAGTGATTTTTACCAACTCTGGATCCAACTATGTTGAAAAGGCCACAATGTTACGAAAGGACAAACCATTACCTATATTATATTCGGTGAACTCTTCCTACCGAATTGAATAAAGTACATAATATATATGGGAATTTTGAAAAAATAAAACTACATCGCATGTGAGTAAAATGGTTTCCATCGGGAATGACTTAACATTTTAAAGTATAATGGCTTAAGTGAATGAATTATGTTTTCATTATGTCACTGAAATAGTAGGAACATAGAATACGATATGTATTGTTGAGTCAATTATGAGTTTTACTCTTTTCAAACTATTCTTAAATGGGAAAAAAGCAACAAGGATCCGAACACTGTTAATATCTACACAGTTATTCTTGAGACAAATGAGTTCGGGTGCTGTAATTCTGCTATTCTTACATACTTTAATGTTTTGGTTCCGCTTGGTTGTTGGAGTATGTGGCGCGATAAACCACATATGTATAGCTAGGGATAGTCCCTCATGGAATAAAGAGGAATACAGTGGATCTTAATAAGCTTGGGCATTTCCATACATAGAACCGAGGCCTTTTAGTTAAAAACCCCACACCTCTTATCCCAAGGTGCATCAAATGGGGTTCGGGGTTATGTGGTCGGGTGAGTAGTGTCCGATGGTCCATGAAGATCCTAACAATTGGTATCAGAGCCCATGGTTGGGGCTACTGTCCGAATGTAGAAGTGGTTGTGGATGTCACCCGGTTTAGGGCGCAAGTAGAATCAAACTCAAGGTGGAGCAGACAAGGCCCAAAGTTGAACTAGCGCTCAAGGTGGAGTTATTGTCTTACCCATTAACTCAGGTGGAGCAGGGTTCTAGATTGGTAAGGCAATGCTCAAGGTTGAACTGGCGCTCGAGGTGGAGTTAGTGTCTCACACATTAAATCTCAAGTGGAGGAGGGTTCTAGGTGGCCAAGGAAATGCTCAAGGTGGAGTTAGTGCTTGCCTTCTCATTAACTCAAGGTGGAGTAGGATTCTATGGCGCATAGTGACAATAATCATGATCGATGGGTAACATATACAGATGGTAATCATATGGTGGAGTATGATTGGACTGGTGAAGTGGTTTAATCTCTCCGAGGTGGATATTGTTGGAGTATGTGGCGTGATAAACCACATAAGTATAGCTAGGGGTAGTCCCACATGGAAGAAAGAGGAGTACATGTGGAGCTTAATAAGCTTTGGCATCTCCTTACGCAGCACCTAGGCCTTTTAGATTAAAACCGCACATCTCTTATCCGATGTTGGTCAAGTAGGGACATCATCGGTGCTATGTGGTCAGGCCCCAATAGGTTCCTATGGTCCATGAAGATCCTAACATCATTCACTAAAATAAGTAAGATGCAGAAAGGTAATATCATTTCAAAGGATCGATAAGATATCTTTGTAAACTAGAAAACATATCAAATAATGTTTTGTTTTTTTGGGACAAAATATGTAAAAATTAATTTCGATTTAATTTCATTGCTGGCTTGAGGATACAACTCGAGAAATGAGAGGCATAGTATGGAAGGATGTCAAGGCGGAAAATGCTAGAAAGGATTTGTGAAGTGAAGGATAAAAATATCTATCGGGCTTTCCTTTACTTTTGCAATGATAGAAAGGGTAAACTTGATATTAATACATATTATATTTAATATTCATATGTCGAAAAATGCATAACTAAATAAAAATTATGCCCGTGCCGTTACGGCACGGGTTAAGCCCTAGTAATACTATATAATACCGATTATTATAAATTTAGAGTTATTGTAAATATCATTTGGATAATAATTATAGGATAGTAATAGCAAAATGTAAACTTTATTAATAGTTGTTGATGGTGGATTTTCGTTTAAGGTTAAATTTGTAAATAACCGGAAAACTCATGCGCTGACATCTTGTAAAAGATAAAGCCATTTATAAAGTGTTGGATACTCCCTCACTTAATTCACCAAGAATGGAGCATGTAGCAACAATCCCATTACGTGAATACATGAAATTCCTCCCGGGTTGGAGCATGTGGCAACAATCCCTTCCTGTGAATTTCATATCAGCCTTGTATTTCCAGTACTCATTATCAGTGTGGCATGACGACTGAGTGTTACTCTTACAGAGTAACACGAACCTCCAAGCACTATAATGAAACCATGTACGAAATACCCGTACAGGCCGATTCTCGGTGTGTTATACTAGCCCGAGCCCTCTCGGTGTGTTATACTAGCCCGATTGAGCCCCTCTCGGTGTGTTATACTAGCCCGATTGAGCATTCGGCGCGACCATATCAGTCCGGATATGATCGATCGTGAGTCATCCAACTCCACAAGCATGATTGGATGACCCAGCATCAATTCCATCACCCCCAAGCAGGTATGGAATACACACAGCCGACCCCGCATGGTCGACCATTGGCCTTCACTTGCCAAGAAATCGTCCATACCAAGCATTATGGACGGAAAAACCCTAAATTAGGGTTTGCGGCATATTACATGTGCCGCAAAATGGTCCCAACCATCCATCTTCGTAGGTATAGATAGAGGGTGTAGATGTAGACTCAAAGGGCCCGGAGCATGTCGACACAATCACCATGTGACCGCCTACACACTTGACCAATCGGTCAAAACCAACCATGATTGGTCACAACAAATTCGTCCGCCTAAAGAGCATGGTCGCACGGCTTTGAAAGCCAAAATTAGGGTTCAAGCCATCACGCGCGTCCATCTTCTCCGGCACGAATGGAGGGTCACAGATTAGATTAAGCAGGTCCGGTTATACCATCATGACCACCGTGGGCCCATCTACCTCCTCATGCGGTCGGCCAAGGCATATCATGCCTGGTTAACCCCAAAACGCCCGTCAAACTTGTGTGGTTACACCTCCCGCATTGCAAACTAATCTTGACCACTCAACTTCACCGGGACGAATTGAGTGGCTTAGATCACGTTTTCATGGGACGCTGAGACATGGGCGTGAACACCATCCTACCACCTACACGCTAGAGTGACCGACCAAGACCGACCAAGGACGGTTGTCTTGGAACGTGTGCGGGAATGTCACGTGGTTACCAATTCCTTTGCGGTAAGAGATTTCTACCGCAAACCGATCTCAACCACTCCTCTTGCCTGGTCAAATTGAGTGGCCCAGATCGCGCTTTCATGAGGGAACGGAATACGGCGCCTACACCATCATGCCGTCAACACGCATGTATGGTCGGTCCTCTCCAAAATCCTTCCCATGCTTGGTTTTGACCAAGTCAAGAGTGATGCTTGCACACCTCTTCAAAAACCCTAGTATTCATTAACGGGCCGCAGATGAGTGTCTCAAACATCATCTCATCCGTTAAACTTCACCAGACTTGGTTATATAACCCCGGTCGAGTTATTTGGTTAGTGAGGAGTCATTACCCATCACTTTACCACACCGCAATGCGGTACGCATAAAATACACACGATACTTCACAAGTATCGACTTTCCGAATAACGCAGATTATTCAATTGCATTACATGCTATCTTTTGTGGATCCACGATCCATATTCCGACATCAATCATGTCACAAACTGGGGGATACATACTGGGGTATTGGTCCGGCGGTTTAATGCGTGCAGCGTGCAACGCGCCATCACAAGAACGTGTTAGGAAGTCATGGACGGTTAGAGATGAACAGGAGAAGTGGGCAAGACTGGTCATGTATCACCGACACACTCCATCATTCCACTACCTCCACTTCCCACGAGAAACGTGAATGAGGCTCAATGACTTGTATAAATAGGTTCTCCGCCCTATTTCAAACAGGACAAAGAACAACACAAGTTCAGACGACAGAAACCAAGTGTTAATACAAAAACCGTATTCAAACACTCAGAGCCTGCTTGCATCAACCGTAAGCTTGCTCATCTTTCTGTTACAAGTCATAAGCAAGCCAACACCTTCACAATCTCAACACCTTCTTCGCTTCCCTCCCTAAGATCAACCCCATCTCCTTCACTTTGTGACCGAAACAAGTCTGGAACGGCCATTTCTTGGTTTAGGCCGGACTTGCACTGATTGATCTCTCGAATCTACAAGCACTCACCGCGCAGAGTGCATTTGTTGAAGGTTTAGATTCATTCCTCATCCACACCCCAAATTACCAAATTCTGCAGGAGTAGTTTTCACCCATCAACAATTGGCGACCACAGTGGGAGATTGATCTATCGGTTGCAAAAAAAAAAATCGAACTCTCAATTCTTCGTTCTCGTGTCACGATGTATCTTCACCCGAGTCCGCAGTGGCTCGAGATATCATGGGAAGCATAGCTGGAATGTTGGAGGATGTCTTGGCGAATCAAGCCAGTATCACTAGAAGGCGAGCGAGACATTTCGCCTTTTGAATGACATAGCGGCACAATTACAAGAAGGGCCGATAGGCATCAACTCGTGACAAAGTGCAAGAAACGTTGAATCCTCAGTCAGGAGTCACACCTTTACAAGTGGAGAAGCAAGAAGAGCACGTAATCGCAAGCGAATCAGGAAGGATGGACAACATGATCCGGACAGAGGAAAAGACTTGCCCGGAGTACTACAAATCTCGCCGGATAAAGAAAGGGAGCCTGCAGCCTATGGAGCCCTGCTAGAAGATTTGTATTTCAAAACTCTTATTAAAGCACGGAAGACTGTCCAATCCGCATCGGCCTTCCAACCAACTGAAGAAACGCTTGAGGAAGGAGAAATCAATCAGGAAATGCCTGAATACAGAGGATGGGAGCGTTCAATCCGGTCACTCAGCGGTGACATTACGACACCTTCCACATCCCTTTACCTAGGCAAGCGATCCGCAGACATGATGACACTCACAAGTCTTCCAACTTCCTGTTCCACATCAAAGCCACGCAGAGACATTGCAACTCCCGCTAACGCAGGAAAAGCTAGACTCAAGGTACTTACATTTCCCCTTCCCAATGAAGAAGATTCTGGAGCTGCTGGAGACGTGGGTGCGAAATGGAGAGGTGGAGCTACCCCGGTATGGCGTCCGCTCATCGATCAAGAAGTAATGGACCCGAGTACTTGTCATTACCACCGGTTCCTTCATCACCCCACCAATGAATGCAACGCTTTGAAGCGCATTGTTCAGGAGAAGCTTGGTCCAGAGAGATAGCTTGCAGAGGATTTTCTTAGAGACTACTCCGGTTTGATATAAGTGAGGCTTCAAAAGGCAAGTAAGTTTTACTCAATAACTTTACAAGAAAGATAGTTTATAATTCACTGGGGACTTAGCATCCCGCACGTGGAGAAAGAGGCTCAGTGATCAAACGCCATGTTTGTTTCCATTCGTACCTCCCTTTTACATAACATTTGCAATTTCATGTAATATGTGCAATCATTCATGACCAATATGCAAATCTCATTTAACATAATCTCTTTCAAAAGGGTTGTTCACAAAACTATCTCAAAATAAGCCAATTCAATTACCTATTAATCCAAAACCCTAAGTCAAAGAAAATCCTCACTATCACTCAAAAAAGAAAAGCATATAAGAGAAAACGCCAAGTATATAACACGAATACTTCAAGGAAAGTCTTTAAGCAACAACTCATCCTTCCTCGGGCAAGAGAGACTTTCATCCTTTGAAGCACGGCCTGCTTGACTCCAGGTTCTTTAGACAACCTCTCAACCTCTTCTTCCTGGCGAGCAACACGGTCCATGGAAGGGACTTCATCATGTAGTTTCCGGAGCTCCCGAATCTCGGAGAACCCTTTGAAGAACCAAGGAGCATTGAAGTTATGCTGCGCAAACACGTCCCGATGGCACCTCCGGTCTTCAATCATCTCCTCGTAAACCTGTTCGACCAGTCGTGACGCTCATCCCATGGATAGAAACTAAAGCTTCTTGGACGCGGTTGACCAACGCAAGACGACTCTTGAGCTTCGTGGTGGTGGCAATATGGCCGTGTTTCTTCCAGTTGTCGCGTACAACTTTTCAAACTGAACCAAGCACGCTGAATCCGCCAACCAATACATGGCCTCGGATAAGGGATAGAAAAAGGAGGATCGAACAAAGCCCTAGGGCTGCATCACCGGTAATTCACCAACCGCGGAACCTTGTCGTGCGGGGGCTTTGAGAAGAAGTCACCACAATGGCCATATTGACCGGAGCCTGTCGGGACGAATTTCAAGGGGAGCCGCCCCAACTACAAAGCAGGTACCGCCTCTCTTTCACTGGTGCTAATTTCCATCACGGCCCCGTCAACAAGATCACTAAGGGAAGCGCCTTGTTCCACCGAGCTTTCATGATCTCCGTCGTGGTCGGAAAAGGAGCGGTTTCTCCGGACTTCTCAAAGCATGAAGGTCGGTGCATCAGGACTTCTCAAAGATGAAGGTCAATCATCGCTTGACTTCTCAAGATGAAGGTCGATCTGCGGACTTCTCAAAGATGAAGGTCGATCACCGGACTTCTCTCAGATGAAGGTCGAGACCGCGAGACTTCTCAAAGATGAAGGTCGAGACTGCGAGACTTCTCAAAGATGAAGGTCAAGACCGCGAGACTTCTCAAAGATGAAGGTCGCACTGCGAGACTTCTCAAGCATGAAGGCCAACATTGCCAGCCTTCTCATTTTGAATGCGCGCCAACCTTGTGAAGACATTCTCTTTCGAAATTCCCTAATTTCAAGCAAGAATCATTTTTAGAAAAATTTACCTTTGGAGAAATAAAAGAGCGGAAGAGATTTAAATACTCGCATATTGGAGGAATTGAGAATTACCTGGGACCGCATGCTTGCCTCTTGAGTCTCTCTCCTACTTGGGGATCGCAACTCTCAGCCTCGGGTCCGTTTGGCCGGGAAGTAGCTTCAACCGGAAATGCTTCGTCAAGGCGTCGAAGATGGTTCGCTACGGGAATCTGTCACGCCGCTTTCCGAAAATTTCCGGAAAACCGACGGTTGTCTACTCCAAAATTCCTTATACTTATCGGTTACCACCGGGTTTCTCCCAATAGGCCGGAAGGAAGGCTCACCCGGTCTAAGAACACATTGGCATTAAGAATTTGTAGAAGGAATTCTTTCTGAGCCCTGGTGGACGGATAAATGGGACACCCCGATCGAATCCCATTTGGCGAGCAGCCCTGTCAATGTTGTACGGAGTCACGTAAAATTCTCCGTCGAATAGAGACGGACATATCACGGAATGCACGCGCAGTAAATAATTTCCCAGATCTCATGGTCTTGACATGATGCACGCAACACAACGCCAGGATCGTCAAGCAAAGGTCTTTGGCCGAACGATGGAAGAGTGAATCGGCCCCCATGGACGAAAATCTACGGAAGAAATGTTGTCAAATACCTCCACAAGTTTCGCACCGGCTTTAGGACGCTTCTTATTCCATCGGAGTATTCTCGAGCCGCCGTACAAGTTAACGAGTGAAGGTGCGGGAGTAGGAGCATAACTTCAAGTGTTCCCATAAGAGCGCTTGAAGAAAAGCGAAGTGAACGTGCTGATAGGGTGTAGAATACATCCTATTTACTATCTATTGTTTATGCTTTCTTCGCTATTTTTCTTGTAAATTATGTATTTTACGCCTGTTTTGAGTTTTGTAGCTACTTTGGAGTCACACAGAGGAAAAGAAGAAGAAATCACCAAAATTGAGAAAAAGGGCATAATTGTCATTTCATAGGCGAGCACTATCTGGAGCCAAGTTAAGGTTAAGGGGCACTCATGTTTGGAGAAGTATTAAATAATAGCTTGACACGAGGTTAAGGGGAGGCCAATTGGCTAGCCCTTATCGAAGTGACCATCTACTATGAGCACCCAATCGTGGGTGTATTACAGCGATGGGGTGTCTTAATCTTCACCCCCCTTCTTTTATAACCTAATCGAATTCAGGTTTACACTTTAATTTTTCCCCAAATTTCAGTTCCATGGAATCGAGCAGAGATGAAGAACATAGAGATGGGTTTTGGTGTTGTTAAAGGCGGCTGTTGTTGAGAACCGAGAGATTGAATCGAGATTTGATGTCGCTGCCAAACTGAAGTTTGAGAGAGCAGAATCGATGAGCGACGAGAAGAATGAAAGCTCATAGATGAAGAAATTCGATGTAGAGATCTCAATGATGGAAACGAAAGTGGTTTTCATTCAGAGAAGTTGGATTCGATTTAGATGGTTTTCCTGGAATTGAAATACAGAGATCGAGATTCAATTTAAGGAAATGGTTGAGCTGAGACGTTGATGATGGTGGGGGTTCGAATCGAGTCTGTGATTGAAGAACAGGGAATTGTTGGTCGCTGTAATTGATGGGATGAGCTCTGACGAAGCTGCTATTGTTTGTCTGAGAGAAATTGAAGAACAGACCGAGAAGAGGAATGATGGGTTAGTGGTGCTGTCAAGAAAGCCAGAGATCGAACTCAGAGACTCAGGAGG
This sequence comes from Papaver armeniacum, assembly GCA_023531295.1. Lineage (NCBI taxonomy): Eukaryota > Viridiplantae > Streptophyta > Magnoliopsida > Ranunculales > Papaveraceae > Papaver > Papaver armeniacum. The sequence continues at coordinate 74,696 of JAJJWW010013710.1, forward strand.
AATTGAAGTTTGAGACCAAATCGAGACGCTGAACCTGAAATTGAGAGATGAATAAGAGCTGAGATGTTCGTAGCTTGTGTGAGGAAGATGGTTTATTGGAAGCTACAACAGAGAAGAAATTGCAGATGAGTGGTTGAAGTAGTCAATCTGTAAGTTGGGTTTCAGGGATCGAAGTTGTTACCATGAAACAATGGGCATGATGGTGATGAAGGGTGGAATTGAATCTGCAGAGTTGTTGAGGCAGTATGGCAGGATGTTGAGCGAAAACGAAATGAAGCCGTTTAATGAATGTTCGAATTATCACGGTGGAGTTAGAAGGCGATGTTGTGTGAGTACAAGATGGAGAATGGTGCAGGCCTGAACCGCAGGAAATAGCTGAGTTGAGGCAGAGTTGAGGAAACAAGGAAATGGAGCTGGTGATGGACACAGCCAGTGAAGAAGTGGAGCTGATCGGGGAGGTGTCTGCTTTGTTGAGCCATGAAGCTGCAGGAGATGACTTTGATGCTGTTGCGGTATTGCAGTTGAGTTGTGAGAATGCGGCACTGTTGCAGACAGGGATGAGTTAGCATTGGTACTGAGGGTTAGAGCTGAAATGGGTAGTATGGAATGTGGATTGTGCAAAAAAGAATTGTGTTGAAACTGAGATAAGTTGCAGTGTTTATTAGATTTTGACTGATTGTGCAATGAGCAGTGGCTTGAAATGGACCTGCTGTGAATGGTTTTGGTGTGAGGCAATGCTGAAGAGTAGGTGCTATGGAAGTGTGTGCATGTGTAGTCTACAAGAGCAGAAAGAGGAATAGGTTGATGTTACTAGGTTGTTATGCCTCGACCTTGTGCGGCTGAACTGCAATGGAGTGCTACAATTGATTTACTGAGATGGAAATGAAGAGAAGAAAACTGGCAGATGCTGGTGATGTTGTGTGCTTGCAGTGAAGCAAAGGATGAGACTGAAGTGAAGTGGCAGCTGTGATGAGCTGAAGATTACAGGGAAACATGAGGTTCTTGCATTTTGTGGAGGTGATGCACCATCTCAAAAGACAAAGATTTAGCCCTTGCAAATGGCTAGGCCGAGTGACTCAGTGAGCGGACCCGACTGGTCCGAGTAGCTATCGACTCGGCTGAACAGTGACTCCGGTCCGACTCGGTTGACTCACCCTAACTCCAGTCTTGACCGAGTTGACCCGCCGTTCTGACCTTGACCGTTCCGACCCGTTGACCGGTGACCGGGTTGACTTTGCCGGTCACCCGAGGTACTTTCCGGCGACTATTCCGACCACAATACCAGTTTTCCGGCGAGCCAAAAATTCCAGAATTTTCTATGGACTTCTCTCATGGGTGTGAAGACTTGGGATAGGAATTGGATGGAGAATTGGACTCAAATTTGGAAAGAGAAGATGGAAGAAGAGAAAGACTTGAATTTGGAAATTGAATTGCAAAAGGAAAAGGGTTCTATTCCTTGGAAGATTTGGAGAATATTGAAGCCTATAAATAGAGAAGTTTTCTACATCTTTTACACTCTCTCTACACACACAACACTTGTGTTTTTGATAGCTTTTGAAAATTCTTCTTCTTAACTATTTGTGTGAACTTGAAAATTCTTCCTTTTAATTATTATTATTTGTGTGAATTTCAAAAACATGAGTAGCTAAATTTCTTATTGATTGAGGATGAATTCCTAGTTCTTAATTTATGTTTTGAGTTTTTGTTTTCAATTCTATCTTGAAGTTTTTCACATGATTATCGTTTGTTTTTACTAATAGGAATGTTTATTCATTCATTCATGATTGATAGATTGTTTGGAGTGCACGCTAAATTGATTTGATCTAAAGCTAGTGAAAGTTAGGGGATAAGTAATCGTTTCTTGACTTTTTACATAAGTAGCAAACACGAGACCTTGCGGAGGGATTCCGTGGAGCAATTGTGTGTAGAAACAACGTTAGCAAGTAGACCTTGATCTAAGAGTCTAACTACTAATATTGACCTAATAAGTTCATGAATCTTAATGCGTTTATTTAAATTACATCTAGAGTGATCTACTACTAGGTGGTTTGGTAAATAGAATCCGGTAGTCGAGAACTTCCGTGTCCGGTGATACAAGGGATTTAGGGGTTTAGCACTGATCTAGCTGCTTTACCTACGGTTGGTGATAATTTGTGACTAATAACAAGTAGAAAAGAACATAACTTGATTCATTGTTTAGTAACGAAGAAGGATTCCTTGGTCTTGTCTCTCTTATTGCTTTCAACTTTCGATTTTAATTGCTTTGTTTATTTTCTTTTGCTTTTTACACCCCCCTTTTGTGACAATTTTTACAACTAGAATCTCTTGCTCCTCGTGGGAACGAACTTGACTTCCATTATATTATTTTTAATTGAGTGGAAACATTAATTAATTTGATTGCACCTACGACACGCATCAAATTTTGGGAGCCACAAGCCGGGGAGCAACGGGGGCGATTTTTAGTTGTTTTTATTTTTATTTTTGCTTTATTCTTGCTTTGTTAGATTCTTTACCGTATCTAACTTAGTTTTTTTGAGAATCTTGTTTGGTGTTATACCTTTGGTGAATGCTTAAAGAGGCAGACCGAGTCCAATACGTCTTCGATCCGGCACTCAACTAAAGGATTTCATTCGTGCGATTAACACTCCACTTCCTCCTTCTTTATCAAGTGATTCGGACAAAGAGGAAGAAACAATTAGTGAACGTACACTCAAGGACCTAGCTTCTCACAAGCTCGATACACAACAATGGTGTATCCAAACTAACTCAACCTTCGAGATCAAGCGGGGTTGATTAGAGAGTTACCAAAGTTCCATGGCATGGTGAATGAGGACCCAAACAAACATCTTATGGACTTATATGCCATAGTTATGGCCATGCTTCCACCGGAGACTAATGCGGATGGAGCAATGTTGAAAGCTATCCGTTTTCTTTGGCGGGCAATGCTAAGGAATGGTTATATTATTTACCTTAGGAAGTATCACAACATGGAATGGGATGAAGAAACTTTTCCTCGAGAGATATTTTCCCGCATCCAAAGCTACTCAAATTCGCAAGGAGATTTGTGGATTGAAACAACAAGTGGGAGAATCATTGTATGAATGTTGGGAGCGATACAAGAGGTTGGTGGCAAGCTGTCCACACCATCAATTTAGTGATGTTATGATACTCCAATACTTCTATGAAGCTCTTCACCCAAGTGATAGGTCTCTTCTTGACGCCGCGGGTGGTGGTGCACTAATGAACAAGACTTTGACCGAAGCTAGAGAGTTGATTGAAAGTATGGCGGCAAACTCGCAACAATTCTACACAAGGGATGAACCAATGGTTAGGCGAGTGCATGAAGTTAATGATTCATCATCACATCTTGATCAAAGGATGAGTAACATGGAGATAATGATGCAAAGGATGGTCGCGGTAATTATTCCGGATGATGAGACCGAACAAGTGAATGCTTTATATCCAAATCAAAGGCCAAGGTACGATCCATACTCCAATACCTATAATCCCGGGTGGAAGGATCATCCTAACTTTAGTTATGCAAACAAGCAAGCGGCGGCTCCTAATCCATATGCGCAACAAGGAGGTTTTCAACAATCACGCTTTCAACCTCAACAACAAGGTGGTTCTCAACAATTCCAACCACAACAAGTCAAGGAGCGTGATTCTTTGAATGATGACAAGCTCAATGCATTAATGCCAGGTGTGCAAGGTATTACTTCTATGTTCCAACAAAGCCAACAAAAGACCGATTCGGCCATCAAGGACTTACAAACTCAAATGGGACAATTGGCGACCGATGTGAACCTATTAAAATCTCAAGCATCCACAAAACTTCCTTCGCAACCATCTGTGAATCCAAGAGAGAATGTTAATGCGGTTACTTTAAGAAGTGGAAGACAAGTGGATGGTCCAAGTCATCATGAAGAAGCTATTGAAGAGGTAGTCAAAGACAAGGAGGAAACCGCACCAAAGGAGAACTCCACACCAAACGACCAATCCAAGGAACCGGTTCCTACTTTCACTACTCCACCTCCTTTTCCTAGTCGTTTTGCTAAATCCAAGAAAGAGGCTCAAGACAAGGCACTCATGGATATTTTCAAGAAAATTGAAATCAACATCCCATTCATTGAGGCCATCAAGACAATGCCACGGTATGCGAAGTTCATGAAGGAATTATGCACAAAGAAGGATAGGTTGCTTGATAATGAAATTACTAAAGTTGGTGAGAGTGCGTCGGCTATGCTATTGAAGAAGATGCCTACAAAGTGCACGGATCCCGGTGGTTTCACGGTACCAATTACTATTGGTAAACAAAGGTTTGAACATGCTTTACTTGACTTGGGTGCTTCCATTAGTGTGATGTCGGCCGATATATATGACTCCTTGAATCTTGGACCTTTGAAAGAGACAAGAGTTATTATCCAATTAGCGAACAAGTCTAACATATATCCAAAGGGGCTTGTAGAAGACGTGCTAGTGCAAGTAAATGAGCTTATTTTTCCGGTGGACTTCTTCGTGGTGGATATGGACAACAATGAGAACCGATCATCTACTTCTTTACTTCTTGGGAGGCCATTTATGAAAACCGCAAAGACGAAGATTGATGTTGATAAGGGTACACTCACTATGGAATTCGACAAGGAGATAATACACTTTAATATATTTGAAGCCATGCGCTACCCCAAGTGATGTGCATTCCGTTTACTCCATTGATGTGGTTGATTCATTAGCAAAACAAATGGTGGAATTGAATCGAGAGGATGAACTTGATGTGGTGTTGCAAAAGAGCATTGAATTGGACGTCCACGGCTTGTCTAACTTGGATGTTGAAATCTCCAAGGAATTGGTGGAGATGTGTGGTGCTTTGGCGACATCACAAGAAGCTAAAAAAGGGTAATGTTTCATATATTTCTTTACCCGTGAATGATGAAGTACTTGTACCATCTATTGTGAAGGAGCCCAAGCTAGAATTGAAGCCGCTTCCGGATCATTTGAAATATGCTTTCTTGGGAGATGGAGATGAGCTTCCGGTGATTATTTCTAAGAACCTAACACCGGTACAAGAAGACCGTTTGCTTAGAGTCTTGAGAGAGCACAAAACGGCTATTGGGTGGACGATTGCGGATATCAAGGGCATTAGTCCAACCATGTGCATGCATAGGATTCTAATGGAAGAGAACGTGAAGCCGGTACGTGATGCTCAACGTAGGCTTAACCCTCCCATGATGGAGGTTGTGAAAAAAGAGATACTCAAATTGCTAAGTGTGGGGGTAATCTACCCAATTTCCGATAGCAAGTGGGTTAGTCCGGTTCAAGTGGTACCAAAGAAATCCGGAGTTACGGTTGTTCGCAATCAAGACGATGAACTTGTTCCTACAAGAGTTCAAACCGGTTGGAGAGTGTGCATTGATTATAGGAAGCTTAATTCCGCAACCCGAAAGGATCACTTTCCTTTACCTTTCATTGATCAAATGTTGGAGCGGTTAGCGGGGCATTCTTATTATTGTTTCTTGGATGGTTATTCGGGATACAATCAAATTGTTATTGCACCGGAGGACCAAGAGAAGACCACTTTCACTTGTCCATTTGGAACGTTTGCATATAGACGGATGCCGTTTGGCCTTTGCAATGCGCCGGCTACTTTTCAAAGATGCATGGTGAGTATATTCTCGGATTATGTGGAGCGCATCATCGAGGTATTTATGGATGACTTTAGTGTTTATGGCAATTCTTTTGATGGTTGTTTAAATAACCTTGAACTAGTTCTTAAACGATGCATAGACACAAACCTTGTCCTTAATTGGGAGAAATGTCACTTTATGGTAAACCACGGCATAGTACTTGGTCACATTGTGTCCTCTCGAGGGCTCGAAGTGGACAAGTCAAAGATAGATTTAATAAGAAACTTACAATATCCCACTTCGGTGAGGGAGATCCGTTCTTTTCTTGGTCATGCAGGTTTCTATAGGCGGTTTATCAAGGATTTCTCCAAAATCTCCATGCCGATGTGCAAGTTATTACAAAAGGAGGTACCTTTCGACTTCAACAAGGAATGCGAGGTTGCTTTTGACAAATTGAAGGAAATGTTGACAAGTGCGCCAATTATCAAATCACCGGATTGGAATCTTCCATTTGAATTAATGTGTGATGCTAGTGATTATGCGGTTGGAGCCGTTTTGGGTCAAAGAGTGGACAAGTTGTCCCATGTTATCTATTATGCATCTAGGACCCTTAATGATGCACAAATCAATTATTCTACCACGGAAAAGGAGTTATTGGCTATAGTTTTTGCTTTGGAAAAATTTCGATCATACTTGGTGGGTACAAAGGTTATTGTGTATTCCGATCATGCCGCACTAAGACACTTAATAAAGAAGAAAGAAGCTAAGCCAAGATTAATCCGGTGGATCCTATTGTTACAAGAGTTCGACATAGAAATTCGTGATAAGAGGGGTGTGGAGAATACCGTTTGCGGATCATCTTAGTAGACTTGTTATGTCTCAAGAGGAACTTCCATTACATGACCGCTTCCGGATGAACAACTTTTCTCCATGGAAGAATCAACACCTTGGTATGCGGATATAGTGAATTACTTGGTGACAAGGAAAGTACCTAGTACAATGTCCAACTTCCAAAAGATGAAACTTAAGAAGGTAGCTAAGCAATATGTGTGGGATGAACCATACTTATGGAAATATGGGGTTGATCAAATAATGCGAAGGTGCGTGCCTAATTCCGAATTTCAATCCATTCTCTCCTTTTGCCACACTTTTGCTTGTGGTGGCCACTTTGGTTCTAAACGCACCGCTCTCAAAGTTCTCGAGAGTGGATTTTATTGGCCCACCTTGTTTGAAGATTCATATGTTTTTTGTAAATCGTGTGATAGATGTCAACGAACGGGCAATCTAGGTGCTCGAAATCAAATGCCACTCACACCAATTCTCGCCGTTGAGATTTTTGATGTGTGGGGTATCGATTTTATGGGCCCTTTTGTCAATTCGAATGGAAACTTTTATATACTTCTTGCCGTAGATTATGTTTCGAAATGGGTGGAAGCTAGAGCCACCAAGACTAATGACTCTCAAGTTGTTTGTGATTTTGTAAGGGAAAACTTTTTCAATAGGCATGGTACACCAAGAGTGGTGATAAGCGATGGAGGCTCACATTTCAAGAGGGCTTTCCACGCTCTCCTCAAGAAGTACAACATAACACACAAAATTGGTACGCCTTATCATCCACAAACTAGTGGACAAGCGGAAATTTCGAATCGTGAGATAAAGTCCATTCTTGAGAAAACGGTGAATACCACGAGGAAAGATTGGAGCTTTAAGCTCAATGATGCACTTTGGGCGTATAGAACGGCGTATAAGACACCGATTGGTATGTCTCCATATAGTTTGGTTTATGGTAAGGCTTGTCATCTTCCGGTTGAACTTGAACACAAGGCTTATTGGGCGATAAAGAAATTCAACGTGGAGTATGATGAAGCGGGGAAACAAAGGAAGTTACAACTACATGAGTTAGAGGAGATACGTAATGATGCTTACGAGAGTGCCCGGATTTACAAGGAAAAGACCAAGCTTTTTCATGACAAGATGATTTCTCGTAAAAGCTTCATCGTGGGACAAAAAGTCCTTTTATATCATTCTCGCCTTAAATTATTTCTGGAAAGTTAAGGTCCCGTTGGATTGGACCATATGTTGTTACTAATGTTTTTCCTCATGGTGCAGGTTGAAATTACTAGTCTTAGAGACAATTCGGTTTCCAAAGTCAACGGCCATAGGTTGAAGCCATACTATGAGAACATCGCTTATGTGAATTTGGATGAACTTTCATTTGGAGATGCACTCCTCCCGGAGGAGTAATGTGCCGCAAGAGCTAAGTCGGGCCGTCGACTTTAAAACAAGCGCTTAATGGGAGGCAACCCATAGGTTTTGTATTTCTTATCTTTTTGCTTTTTGTTATTTCTTTTCTTGTTCCTTATCATGTTAAAATTTCCCACCTTGACTTTACTAGGAGGATTCAATTACATTGAGGACAATGTAAGGTTTAAGTGTGGGGGAGTGGTTAAGCATGTTTTTAAAACAAAAATTACAAAAAAATTAAAAAAAAAAAAAAAAAAGTTTTTCATAAAAACTCCAACTTTTAAAGATTTTAGAGTCACTAGCATATTTCTAGGTATGTTTACATAGAGATTTTGACCGACATAATTGAACTTGGAAATGTTAGAGAACTACATTCGGATTTCTTGCTTGTTTGAGTGTTAAATAATGGATTTAATCATGCCGGTGATGCGAATTTGGTGCAGGGAGAAGGGCATTATTAGAGTTGTTGATCAATCATTAGTGGAGACTACCCGTATTCATATCATGAGAGGCACCGACCAGAATTCTTCCATCTACTAAAGAGCTTCTTTTGAGTGTGTGTCACCATACGTCAATTCCGGGTAGAATGGTGAGCTACCCAACCTCCCACCAATAGAAGCACTACTCTTGATCTCTTGAGTGCTAATTTTGTCAATCATGAGGGTGACGTCCATGGATGAAAGCTTCCTTCTTGTAGTTCGATTTGCAGTTAGCACCATTCTCTCTCTCGACAACAACGGATCCATAGAAACACATTCATCATCAACAAGGAGCGACATCAAAATCTACAAGGAAAGTTGGAAAAGTTTAAGGTTTACAAGCAACGGAACGAGAAAAAGAGCAAATTTCAAATTCAAGTAAAGCAACATACAAAGAGCGAATTCACATATATGTTGAGGACTTACAATACAATAAGGTAATTTTATCCAAGTATGAAGACTTATTCATGAAAGCAAAGAAAATCAAAAGGTGAGAATTTTTGAAGTTTATGATTTCAAGACGATACAAGTTATGAAGAATCAAGCGGTAAAATACTTCTTCCACGGCCATGGTTTATTTTGTATTTAATTTCTCTTGTTTACAAAAAAAAAAAAAAAAAAAAAAAAAAAAAAAAAAAGAAAAAAAAAAAAAAATTAAAAAAAAAAAAAAAAAAAAAAAGAAAAGAAAAAAAAAAGAGAGAGAAAAACAAGAGAAATATTTGTTCTTATTTTTGTTAATGAGCCGTGGGGAAGGAAAATCTATAAGGAGGTTTCAAGCGATAAGGATTTTAAGGTAAAAGAGTTACAAATTGTTAAGGATTTATGAAATTCAAGGGTTTATCATCAATAGTTGAAACCGAAGACGAAGACCATGAAGATCAAGACGAGGAGCGGAAGACGTCTCTATTGGATGCCGTGAGAGTGGTGTTATCATAATTGGCGATCGGATGTGAAGGTGAGTAAGTAATCTCATTCTCGATAATAATGGTTGATTTCCTTTCGTAGAGATCGTCAGAAAAATGGTTTTTCAAAATATTAAAAGATGTGGGTTTTTAAAAAATATTTCGGAAGTTGTCCTTCCCACCATTCAACGTGTTGCAGGAATTCTCTCTTCATTCCTACCTGCACACATGTGAGAACCATAAAAAAGCCGCCTTTTTGAGTGCAATTATCATAAAATCCTATTTGGTGAGGCAGAAGTCGAGGCGAAATGCTTATTGATCGTTTCTCAAACACGCATTCTCTCATTATGGTGTGGTTATTTCTCACTCGACATTTAAGAATGAGAATATGTTCTTTAGTATTTCTAACTTCTTATTACTAGCATGCAGAAACTCTATGTCCTCATAGCTTTTTGGATGCTTGGGACGCTTGAACGCTTTGAAGTTGTGAGTTTTTAGTTTGATTTGCTCGAGGACTAGCAAAGTCTAAGTGTGGGGGAATTTGATAGGGTGTAGAATACATCCTATTTACTATCTATTGTTTATGCTTTCTTCGCTATTTTTCTTGTAAATTATGTATTTTACGCCTGTTTTGAGTTTTGTAGCTACTTTGGAGTCACACGGAGGAAAAGAAGAAGAAATCACCAAAATTGAGAAAAAAAGGGCATAATTGTCATTTCATAGGGCGAGCACTATCTGGAGCCAAGTTAAGGTTAAGGGGCACTCATGTTTGGAGAAGTATTAAATAATAGCCAAAGACAGCGGGTTAAGGGGAGGCCAATTGGCTAGCCCTTATCAGAAGTGACCATCTACTATGAGCACCCAATCTGTGGGTGTATTCTGGCAGTGGGGTGTCTTAATCTTCACCCCCCTTCTTTTATAACCTAATCGAATTCAGGTTTACACTTCAATTTTTCCCCATATTTCAGTTCCATGGAATCGAGCAGAGATGAAGAACATAGAGATGGGTTTTGGTGTTGTTAAAGGCTACCGTTGTTGAGAACCGAGAGATTGAATCGAGATTTGATGTCGCTGCCAAACTGAAGTTTGAGAGAGCAGAATCGATGAGCGACGAGAAGAATGAAAGCTCAGAGATGAAGAAATTCGATGTAGAGATCTCAATGATGGAAACGAAAGTGGTTTTTCATTCAGAGAAGTTGGATTCGATTTAGAGGGTTTGTCTGGAATTGAAATACAGAGATCGAGATTCAATTTAAGGAAATGGTTGAGCTGAGACGTTGATGATGGTGGGGGTTCGAATCGAGTCTGTGATTGAAGAACAGGGAATTGTTGGTCGCTGTAATTGATGGGATGAGCTCTCTGACGAAGCTGTTATTGTTTGTCTGAGAGAAATTGAAGAACAGACCGAGAAGAGGAATGATGGGTTAGTGGTGCTGTCAAGAAAGCCAGAGATCGAACTCAGAGACTCAGGAGGAATTGAAGTTTGAGACCAAATCGAGACGCTGAACCTGAAATTGAGAGATGAATAAGAGCTGAGATGTTCGTAGCTTGTGTGAGGAAGATGGTTTATTGGAAGCTACAACAGAGAAGAAATTGCAGATGAGTGGTTGAAGTAGTCAATCTGTAAGTTGGGTTTCAGGGATCGAAGTTGTTACCATGAAACAATGGGCATGATGGTGATGAAGGGTGGAATTGAATCTGCAGAGTTGTTGAGGCAGTATGGCAGGATGTTGAACTGAGCTGAAATGAAGCCGTTTAATGAATGTTCGGAATTATCACAGGTGGAGTTAGAAGCTGATGTTGTGTGAGTACAAGATGGAGAATGGTGCAGGCCTGAACCGCAGGAAATAGCTGAGTTGAGGCAGAGTTTAGGAAACAAGGAAATGGAGCTGGTGATGGACACAGCCAGTGAAGAAGTGGAGCTGCAGTCAGGAGGTGCTGCTGTTGAGCCATGAAGCTGCAGGAGATGACTTTGATGCTGTTGCGGTATTGCAGATTTGAGTTGTGAGAATGCGGCACCTTTATCATTGCATAGGATGAGTTAGCATTGGTACTGAGGGTTATAGCTGAAATGGGTAGTATGGAATGTGGATTGTGCAAAAAAGAATTGTGTTGAAACTGAGATAAGTTGCAGTGTTTATTAGATTTTGACTGATTGTGCAATGAGCAGTGGCTTGAAATGGACCTGCTGTGAATGGTTTTGGTGTGAGGCAATGCTGAAGAGTAGGTGCTATGGAAGTGTGTGCATGTGTAGTCTACAAGAGCAGAAAGAGGAATAGGTTGATGTTACTAGGTTGTTATGCCTCGACCTTGTACTAATTGAACCGCAATGGAGTGCTACAATTGATTTACCGAGATGGAAATGAAGAGAAGAAAATCGGCAGATCTTTGGTGATGTTGTGTGCTTGCGGTGAAGCAAAGGATGAGAGGCGAAGTGAAGTGGCATTTGTGATGAGTCAAGATTACAGGAAACATGAGGTTGCCTGCCGGTGTGGAGGTGATGCACCATCCTCAGTGCAAAGACATGACATTTAGCCCTTGCAAATGGCTAGGCCGGAGTGACTCACCTGAGCGCACTGATCGGGTCCGAGTAGCTATCGACTCGGCTGAACAGTGACTCCGGTCCGACTCGGTTGACTCACCCTAACTCGGTGCTGACCGAGTTGACCCGCCGTTCGACCTTGACTGTTCCGACCCGTTGACCGGTGACCGGGTTGACTTTGCCGGTCACCCGAGGTACTTTCCGGCGACTATTCCGACCACAATACCAGTTTTCCGGCGAGCCAAAAATTCCAGAATTTTCTATGGACTTCTCTCATGGGTGTGAAGACTTGGGCTAGGAATTGGATGGAGAATTGGACTCAAATTTGGAAAGAGAAGATGGAAGAAGAGAAAGACTTGAATTTGGAAATTGAATTGCAAAAGGAAAAGGGTTCTATTCCTTGGAAGATTTGGAGAATATTGAAGCCTATAAATAGAGAAGTTTTCTACATCTTTTACACCTCTCTCTACACACACAACACTTGTGTTTTTGATAGCTTTTGAAAATTCTTCTTCTTAACTATTTGTGTGAACTTGAAAATTCTTCCTTTTAATTATTATTATTTGTGTGAATTTCAAAAACATGAGTAGCTAAATTTCTTATTGATTGAGGATGAATTCCTAGTTCTTAATTTATGTTTTGAGTTTTTGTTTTCAATTCTATCTTGAAGTTTTTCACATGATTATCGTTTGTTTTTACTAATAGGAATGTTTATTCATTCATGATTGATTGATAGATTGTTTGGAGTGCACGCTAAATTGATTTGATCTAAAGCTAGTGAAAGTTAGGGGATAAGTAATCGTTTCTTGACTTTTTACATAAGTAGCAAACACGAGACCTTGCGGAGGGATTCCGTGGAGCAATTGTGTGTAGAAACAACGTTAGCAAGTAGACCTTGATCTAAGAGTCTAACTACTAATATTGACCTAATAAGTTCATGAATCTTAATACGTTTATTTAAATTACATCTAGAGTGATCTACTACTAGGTGGTTTGGTAAATAGAATCCGGTAGTCGAGAACTTCCGTGTCCGGTGATACAAGGGATTTAGGGGTTTAGCATCGATCTATTTGCTTTACCTACGGTTGGTGATAATTTGTGACTAATAACAAGTAGAAAAGAACATAACTTGATTCATTGTTTCGTAACGAAGAAGGATTCCTTGGTCTTGTCTCTCTTATTGCTTTCAACTTTCGATTTTAATTGCTTTGTTTATTTTCTTTTGCTTTTTACACCCCCCTTTTGTGACAATTTTTACAACTAGAATCTCTTGCTCCTCGTGGGAACGAACTTGACTTCCATTATATTATTTTTAATTGAGTGGAAACATTAATTAATTTGATTGCACCTACGACACGCATCACGTGCGAATCCACCTTCTTGTACCCGTTAGAAACATGCATATCCATTGCTAAAGCGTCCAGATGAGAATACAGCGATCCAAGGAACAATGCACCTAGAGGAAGAACTTCACCTCTGCGCTGACTTTATAGCAATTTTGACAAGGTCACTTCTAATTGTCTTCTTTTCAGGAACCGTCATCAAATATATCTCTCGGATAGCCATAGAGACAGGAACGCGATCAGGCTGAGCTCGTTTTCCAACTCTTGATTCAACTCTGGGTCTGCAGAAGACCACTCCGAAACCCACCAGGTGTAGAAGCATTTCGTGTCCTTTTTCTCCTCCTTCTCCAGATTGTCGAATTCCGCCACCTTTTGAAGTATAGCGGCATAATTAATCTTCTCCGTATCAGAGAGTTCGTAAGAAAGACTTCCAGCAACAGCGGGTTCATTAATGCAGCTACACTCTCCCAAGTAATAGTCATCTCTTTCCATCTAGATATGGCTGTGTGAGTGGAAATACGCCACCGAGAAATGAAGGTAATCAAACCCGCGGTGTCTTTCCTAATTTCGAGGGTAGCAGATGCCATGACCGCATCGAGAATCTGTTCTTTGGTCAAATTGTCCTTAATGCCCTTATTACTCAACATGCGTCTCATCCATCCTTCATAAGAACCCAGTGGAGCATGGAAAATCTTGAAGTCAATAGGAGAAGGCGGATATTCGTTTCTTTGGAGGCAAAATCTCATCACAAGTGCGGAAGAAGAAAATGGATCAGCATCCATATTTTCTGAATCGGAAAGCAAGACTATCTTATGAGAAGGATGCTTCCTAATATTTGGAAAAGGCGAGGTGAACAACTCATCATTGATGTTCGGCATATCTTTGAAGCTATCAACACTTCCTGACTTGGCACCAGCATTATCTTCAGAAGACATATCGACAGAAGTTCTTTTCTACCGCAATGAAATAAAAGACAGGAGTTAGAACTTGTATAAAAGCATATGAGAAGTGTAGTCACACACGGCAAGACACAACTCACACAATGGCCGGTCCAAACATCATACAAGTTTCGGTATTGATTTCAAGTTCTCCGGTATAACTTTCAAGTCAGTCTGGTATTGGTTTCAAGTCCGGTACAAGTTCCAAGTTCGGTGTAAATTTCAGCCAAGCATATGTGAATAAGACCCACGTTCCGGCATACACGGCGGGCCCACATTCATTCATCCGCATGCATCATACGATTTTCTTTATTCATGGGAATCGTGTCTACGGGATTCAAGCCAAATGGTGGAGAAATCTAAGCATGCACATGTCTTACAAAAGGTGTTTACCTAACAAACTAGGGTTTTACCTTTTAAAAAAAAAAAAAAAAAAAAAAGGACCGAAACTTACCTTGGACGGCGGCAACTCCGCAACGGACGGCGGCGGTTTTGCCACGGCTCCGGCAGCGAGCGACAGCAAGGTCGCGGACGAGAATAAATGAAAAAAAAAAAAATTCGTGAGAAGAGAAAAAGGGTTTTGTCTCTTTTATAGACAAAATTAGAAGAATCTCAATAGAAGAAGGATTCCTCTCTTATTTGGTTTCCTCTTTCGATTCAAATACCCAAAGAAAGAAACCGGCCCCACCAAGGGATTCCATACAAGCGTGACGGCGTGGGGAAACTAGCGGTCGACTAACATTCTTCGGGTAAACTTTTTTATCGTGCCTTTCTCACATATGTATGTCACCATCTCATGCCTACCACACAATAGTGTAACCATTATGTGCTAGGCAGGGACTTAATGTTGATGGTGGATTTTCGTTTAAGGTTAAATTTGTAAATAACCGGAAAACTCATGCGCTGACATCTTGTAAAAGATAAAGCCATTTATAAAGTGTTGATACTCCTCACTTAATTCACCAAGAATGGAGCATGTAGCAACAATCCCATTCGTGAATACATGAAATTCCTCCGGGTTGGAGCATGTGGCAACAATCCCTTCCCCGTGAATTTCATATCAGCCTTGTATTTCCAGTACTCATTATCGGTGTGGCATGACGATCGAGTGTTACTCTTCTGAGTAACACGAACCTCCAAGCACTATAATGAAACCATGTACGAAATACCCGACAGCCGATTCTCGGTGTGTTATACTAGCCCGAGCCCTCTCGGTGTGTTATACTAGCCCGATTGAGCCCCTCTCGGTGTGTTATACTAGCCCGATTGAGCATTCGGCACCGACCATATCAGTCCGGATATGATTCGATCGCATCATCCAACTCCACAAGCATGATTGGATGACCCCAGATCAATTCCATCACCCCAAGCAGGTATGGAATACACACAGCCGACCCCGCATGGTCGACCATTGGCCTTCGCTTGCAAGAAATCGTCCCATACCAAGCATTATGGACGGAAAAACCCTAAATTAGGATTTGCGGCATATTACATGTGCCGCAAAACGGTCTCAACCATCCATCTTCGCAGGTATAGATAGAGGGTGTAGATGTAGACTCAAAGGGCCGGAGCATGTCGACACAATCACCATGTGACCGCCTACACACTTGACCAATCGGTCAAAACCAACCATGATTGGTCACAACAAATTCGTCCCGCCTAAAAGAGCATGGTCGCACGGCTTTGAAAGCCAAAATTAGGGTTCAAGCCATCACGCGCGTCCATCTTCTCCCATGAGCACGAATGGAGGGTCACAGATTAGATTAAGCGCAGTCCGGTTATACCAAAGATGACCACTGTGGGCCCATCTACCTCCTCATGCGGTCGGCCAAGGCATATCATGCCTGGTTAACCCCAAAACGCCCGTCAAACTTGTGTGGTTACACCTCCTAGATTGCAAACTAATCTTGACCACTCAACTTCACCGGACGAATTGAGTGGCTTAGATCACGTTTTCATGGGACGGTGAGACATGGGCGTGAATACCAGCCTACCACCTACACGCTTAGAGTGACCGACCAAGACCGACCAAGGACGGTTGTCTTGGAACGTGTGCGGGAATGTCACGTGGTTACCAGTTCCTTTGCGGTAAGAGATTTCTACCGCAAACCGATCTCAACCACTCCTCTTGCTTAGGTCAAATTGAGTGGCCCAGATCGCGCTTTCATGAGGGAACGGAATACAGGCGCTACACCATCATGCCTTCAACACGCATGTATGGTCTGGTCCTCTCCAAAATCCTTCCCATGCTTGGTTTTGACTAAGTTGAAGAGTGATGCTTGCACACCTCTTCAAAACCCTAGTATTCATTAACGGTCACAGATGAGTGTCTCAAACATCATCTCATCCGTTAAACTTCACTGACTTGGTTATATAACCCTGGTCGAGTTATTTGGTTAGTGAGGAGTCATTACCCATCACTTTACCACACCGCAATGCGAGACAGAAAATACACACGATACTTCACAAGTATCGACTTTCTGAATAACGCATTTATTCAATTCAGCATTACATGCTATCTTTCGTGGATCCACGATCCATATTCCGCATATCAATCATGTCACAAATCGGGGGATACATGCTGGGGTATTGGTCGGCGGTTTACGTAAATAAACAGTGCAACGCGCCATCACAAGAACATGTTAGGAAGTCATGGACGGTTAGAGATGAACAGGAGAAGTGGGCAAGACTGGTCATGTATCACCGACACACAACTCCACTACTCCATCATTCCACTACCTCCACTTCCCACGATAAACGTGAATGAGGCTCAATGACTTGTATAAATAGGTTCTCCGCCCTATTTCAAACAGACATTGAGAACAACACAAGTTGCAGCGACGTAAAACCAAGTGTTAATATAAAAACCGTATTCAAACACTCGAGCTGCTTGCAGATCAACCGTAAGCTTGCTCATCTTTGTTACAAGTCATAAGCAAGCCAACACCTTCACAATCTCAACACCTTCTTCGCTTCCTCCCTAAGATCAACCCCATCTCCTTCACTTTGTGACCGAAACAAGTCTGGAACGGCCATTTCTTGGTTTAGGCCGGACTTGCACAGATTGATCTCTCGAATCTACAAGCACTCACCGCGCAGTGCATTTGTTGAAGGTTTAGATTCATTCCTCATCCACATCCCAAATTACCAAATTCTGCAGGAGTAGTTTTCACCCATCAACAATAGTACAATTTAAGGATTACTTAGCAATAATATAAAATTTAAGAAAATATAGTAGATCAAATAAAATCTAGTATTAATAATAAAATTAAACTTTGCATTATGATTAATTATGATTAACTTATATCGGCCTAAGAAATAAGAAATAAATGTTATAATAATAATAATAAAAGAGATAAACTTCGCATTGTGATTAACTTATATCTCCTTTTTCACAACTTCCATCATCATAGGGGGATTCAAACGACGTTGCGCTTCCCTTGTAGGCTTTGCATCATCCTCCAAACGGATTTTGTGCATACAAACGACAGGGCTTATACCCTTGATATCGGCAATTGTCCATCCTATGGCCGTCTTGTACTTCCTTAGCACCCTTAGAAGTTTTTGCTTCCTGTAATTCACTAAGCTCATTAGAAACAATCACAGGTAACTCTTCATTGTCACCCAAGTACAAGTACTTTAGGTGATCGGGAAGAGGTTTCAATTCTAACTTTGGAGATTTAACAATTGAAGGTACAAGCTTTTCATCACTGCATGTGGTAAAGAAATAAAAGAGATATTATGAGTTTCCAGGCATCCTTGTAGTGAATTAAGATCACCAAGGGCTTCCTTGACTTCATTACCACACTCTACACCATTATACATGGATGTAGTTAACACGGTTTCCAAAGCGTCATCACCATTTAATTCAAACACTTGTTGTGCCAATGTATCCATAACATCAATGGAGAAACAAGAGTGGACATCACTAGGATATCTCATCGTCTCGAAAATGTTGAAACGTATTGTTTCTCTATCAAACTCCATAGTTAGCGTTCCCTTGTCCACATCAATAATGGTTTTCGCCGTTTTCATGAAGGGACGCCCAAGTGGAAATGGAAGAGACGAGTCCGGTGACCCTTCATTCATCTCTAACACGCAAAAGTCAGTTGGAAATACTAATTGATTAACCTGCACAAGAACATCCTCAACAATACCCATTAGGTAGACATTAGAGCGGTCAGCTAATTGCAATACAATTCCAGCCTTTTTAAGAGGACCAAGATCAAGTGAATTGTACATAGATGCAGGCATAACATTTACGGATGCACCTAAATCCAACATAGCATTGTTAAATGTTGTGTTACCAATTGTGACGGGAATGTCAAAACTACCGGGATCCTTGCACTTAAGGGGGAGTTTGTGTTGTAATATTGCCGAAGCATTCTCCCCCACACTAAGCACTTCATTACCTTTGAGCCTTTGCTTATTGGTACACAAGTCCTTCAACACCTTTGCATACTTTGGAACTTGCTTAATAGCATCAATGAGTGGTATGTTCACATGGATCTTTTTAAGAACGTCTAAAATTTCCTTTTCTAGTTCCGCCTTCTTGGAACTTGCAAATCTGTGAGGGAAAGGTAAAGGAGGAACATAAGTAGAAACCGGAGTTTTAGAGTTAGGAATAGGTACCTCAGAAGTTTGGGGAGGATCCTCATTCTTCTCCTCCAAAACAGGTTCCTTTGGTGTTTCCACCTTGCCCGAATCAGTAACCTCGGGTTGCACAAGTTGTGTACCACTTCTCAACGTAATAGCATTGACACCCTCTTTTGGGTTAATAGGTTGAGAAGGGAGTTTCCCACTATTTTGTGCCTTCAATTGGTTCAACTCAATAGCCATGGAGCCCGTTTGTGTCTGCAACTCCTTGATAGCACTCTTAGTTTCCTGCTGACTTTCTTTAAACATGGTGGAAATGCCTTGCATCATTGTTTGAAGCTTTGAATCGATATTGGAACCTTGATTTTGCATTGATTATTGTGCTTGTGGTTGCTGAAATTGTTGTTGTTGCGGTTAAAATCCACTCGGACGGTTGAAAGTAGGTTGTTGGATTGCACCTTGCTTGTTGGCATAGCTAAAATTGGGATGATCTCTCCATCCTGGATTGTAAGTGTTGGAGTGGAGATCATACCGTCTTTGTTGATTTGGAAAGACCGCATTAGCTTGCTCATCTTCATAACATCGAGGAGAACTTGGTATAACCATGGCCGCAACTTGTTGCATCATTCTTTGTCATATTACCCATTTGTTGACGAAGATCCTCAACCTCGCTCACTTCATTCACTCTTCTTAGAATCACATCCGAACCATGACTCAAGAATTGTTGTGAGTTCGCTGCTATGTTTTCAATCAACTCTCTAGCTTGTGCCACCGTCTTGTTCACTAGTGCACCGCCACATGCAGCATCAAGGAGATTCCTATCACTTGATTGGAGTCCTTCATAAAAGTATTGGATAATCATAGCGTCACTAAATTGGTGGTGAGGGCAGCTTGCCACCAATCTCTTGTATCGTTCCCAACACTCATACAAAGATTCTCCCACATTTTGCTTCATCCCACAAATTTCCTTGCGAATTTGAGTAGCCTTCTGTAGTGGCAGGAAATCCCACACTACACCCCTCACTATATTTTGTAGATCTAAATCATATTAATCACCTAAATTTTAAATATAAGTGCTAGAAATTTAAATAGACACATAAGATTTTTACGTGGTTCGATCAATGTGATCTACATCCACGATTCTTCACTATGATTGTTGAGGTTACATTAATATTACCTTGGAAATCTCCATTAATGGATCTTTTCTAGAGCTCTAGATCTAATTATTTGGGGAAGAAGATGATAAAAAAATAAATCTCTCTCTAAAAATCTCTCTCCTCCTAAAAGTGTCCTCCCCAAAATATTCCTCCCCTTTCTCTCTCCTGCTCTCCTCTTTATATAGGTGTTTACATAATGGATGACAGCTCACATACAGCTCATATTCTCGCGAGCCCTTTAATGATTTCGCAGGCTCTTGCTACCTTCTCTCGAGACATTCTCTCGAGTATTGCTACCTTCTCTCGAGACACTCTCTCGAGCCTTGCTACCTTCTCTCGAGACACTCTCGCGAGTCTTGCTACCTTCTCTCGAGACACTCTCGCGAGTCTTGCTACCTTCTCTCGAGACACTCTCGCGAGTTAAGAAAATAATTGAATCTCGCACGCTAAGAGAATATGTTGTGCGATATTTGAATCCTACATCTTGCCTCTTTTTCCTTGAATATTGCTTGAAGAGCGATCTTTAAGGAAAAATCCGTTGTCGTAGTAATCTTTGATCTTTGTTGATGAAGGAATGAGCGAAAGAATCTTTGGACTTGAAAAAAGTACGTACTTGCCTCTATTCTTTGCGAAGTTCCAAGCTTTGAGAAGTGAATATGAAGTATTATCTCTTGAAGTATGCGAAGTATGAAGTATCCTTGAAGAAGTATAAGAAGTACTCAATCCTCGAAATATATAAGAAGTATGAAGTATCCTTTGAGAAGTATAAGAAGTACTTAATCCTCTAAATATAAGAAGTATTGTGAATCCATCATGCGAAACTCTCGCTCCATGTTCTTTGCCTCATGCTATGCTGTAATGCAAATAAAGATTTAGATTAGTATTCCACATTTCTTTTATCAAAGATATTTATTTAATTTCAAGTTCAAATCATTTTTCTTTGTTTTGATTTCGTTTGTATAACTCATTTCATTTCATCCGATAAAACATCCTTCATGGAAATGATCCTAATAGGTACCCCTTATATGACGACTTTAGGTACATTGCCTCTTGCGAAATCCTAGAGTAAATTCGCGAACTAGGGTGTACGCCATAAAGGTTTGCCCGCTACTACTCTCCATGTTGGATATCATTCTCATTTGAAACAAAGCGAGTATTTAAGGGAAATATATAAATTGATCCTTGCGAGATATTGTTCTCGGTTTCTCTTGTAATTGTATAATCTTTGTAATTCTGCGATTGTATCGCGTTTTGTAAATCAAATCAAAAATCTTTTATTTTTGTAAGTAAAATGTTTAAGGAAAGTGGTACTTAGCTTTTGTGGTTTGTTGTTGTCAATCTCGCAGAAGAAAAAGAAATGTGAGAAGTGAGACTTGAACCCTTGACCTGCCTCTTGCATATTCTCGCACCATACCAATTGTGCTAATCCTCATTTGCAAAATTAACTTGCAGGAGATAATCATCAACTTTCTTCTTTGCGAGATAAGCAAAGTCTGTGCGAAATTTCGCATAACAAAAATAAATGTGCGAGAGCAAGAATTGATCCTGCGACTCTCCGCTTGCATTCATGCCTCCCGACCAACTGTGCTAGCCACCTGCCCTCGCAAGTGTTTCTGCGAAATAATCACTTACTTTCTTCTTGCGAGATATTGTCACGAAAAATCCATGTGAAAAATACACGTTCGTTGAGACTTGAACTCGCGACCATGAACTCATTAACTTCGCAGGGGTGACCAACTGTGCGCCTCTTGCTTGCGAGATAACGAAACAACCTTGCGAGATTATACATTTTTTCCCCTTTTGCGAAGCCAAAAATTCTTTGCGAGGAGGGGAGGTTCGAACCCGCGACCTCTAGTTTATACTCTTCGCCAGTGACCAATTGTGCTAGCTGCTGTTTGTGAAAGAAACACACAATACTATAACTTTATTCACTTCTTCGCTCTCGGAAGTTTAAAAATATGTAAAAGGTGGGATTCGAACTCGCAACCCCAAGCTTGTTCTCTTCGCAAAACGACCATCCGGGCTACTTGTTGCTTGCAGAAGGAAACACACAATGCTATAGCTTTATTCCATTTTTCCCCTCTTGAAAGTTCAAAAATATTTGAAAAAATATGACTGTGGCGAGATTTGATCTTGCGACATCAAGCCTCTTCGCTCCAACTCAAACCATCTGCGGCGAGCTTCGTTTTGTGATAAAATTCACAGCGTTTTGTTCTTATCCTTTTCTTCATTCTTCCTTTATTTCCTTCAACAATTTTCCTCTTTTCTTTTTCTCCCGAATATGAAATCTTCCATTAAAAATTAGCTTTCTTCCTTGAATTTCATCACAACAACCTATTTTTTTTTTTCTCTCTTCATGTCTTTGAATTGTTGACGGTGTTTTCTCCCTGAAAGTGTGATTTCTTCCATAAAACTTCCATTTTTGAACCCAAATTTTGTAGATCTAAATAATAAGTATGAAAAGAACTACTTTTCATGGAAATTTCTCTTAAAGTTTATAGATCCAATTGAATTCATCACCAACAAAGAGTCGTTTTTTTCTAAACTTTCTTGAACCAACAAGATTAGGTCCCTGTTTCTAGCGCATATGTAGTGGTGAAATCCCACACTACACCCCTCACTATATTTTGTAGATCTAAATCATATTAATCACCTAAATTTTAAATATAAGTGCTAGAAATTTAAATAGACACATAAGATTTTTACGTGGTTCGATCAATGTGATCTACATCCACGATTCTTCACTATGATTGTTGAGGTTACATTAATATTACCTTGGAAATCTCCATTAATGGATCTTTTCTAGAGCTCTAGATCTAATTATTTGGGGAAGAAGATGATAAAAAAAATAAATCTCTCTCTAAAAATCTCTCTCCTCCTAAAAGTGTCCTCCCCAAAATATTCCTCCTCTTTTCTCTCTCCCCGCTCTCCTCTTTATATAGGTGTTTACATAATGGATGACAGCTCACATACGGCTCATATTCTCGCGAGCCCTTTAATGATTTCGCAGGCTCTTGCTACCTTCTCTCGAGACATTCTCTCGAGTCTTGCTACCTTCTCTCGAGACACTCTCTCGAGCCTTGCTACCTTCTCTCGAGACACTCTCGCGAGTCTTGCTACCTTCTCTCGAGACACTCGCGAGTCTTGCTACCTTCTCTCGAGACACTCTCGCGAGTTAAGAAAATAATTGAATCTCGCACGCTAAGAGAATATGTTGTGCGATATTTGAATCCTACACCTTCGGTGCAGGAAAATACCTCTATAAGAAAATTTTCTTCAACCCGTTCCATGTAGTGACACTTCCGAATGGCAAACAATACAACCAATCCTTAGCGCTATCCACCATAGAAAACGGAAAAACTTTCAACATTGCACCATCGACATCGATCTCCGCACTGAAGCATGGCCTTGACAATGGTATGGAAGTCCATAAGATGCTTGTTTGGGTCTTCATTCACCATGCCATGGAACTTTGATAACTCTCGAAGCAACCCCGGATTGATCTCAAAGGTTGAGTTAGTTTGGATACACCATTGTTGTGCATCAAGTCTATGAGAAGCCAAGTCCTTGAGAGTACGATTTGCATCACCCATTGCTTCTTCTTCTTCAACTTGTGGTTCGTCTACGAATGGAACCTCTTGTTCTCCTTCTAGTTGTAACTCTTCTTCCACTTCTAACTCTTGATCTTCTGTTGTATCTTGACTTGGTTGGAGTATTGTGCCTCTTCGAGTAGCTATCCCGCACCTTGGATAGTTCCAATCTTTAGAAGCCAGGGATTAGGTACCTGAAAACAATTCTCGTAAACAAGTGAGAAACAAGACAAGAAAACAAAAAAGAAAGATAAAAGCAGAAATTATAAAAAGAAACTAAAAACTTAATAACAAGACGTATGCCTCCCCGGCAGTGGCGCCAAAATTTGATCGGTTGTCAGCCGAGCAAAAATAATTTCACTTTCTCACTCTACTAAATATAAATGAAGTACGTGATAAGAAAGAGTTCGTTCCCACAGAGAGGCTTTTGTTGTTATAGAATTTCAGTTTCTTAGTAACCAAGGGGGATTTTTGTTTTATCTAAGCAATAAAATAGAGCAAAGCAAATAAAATAATTTGAATAATCAATAAAGAGAAGATATTGGTCACGGGATAGTATCATTCACAAACATGTATTTTCATCAATGACTAGAATTGGTATTTTAATCTCTCATTTACTAAAAGTCCTAGGATACCTTGATCGCAAGTATATCCCGCTAATTCCCCGATTTCATCACAACCACATTAAAAGATGTATATGTGAATTCTTCCTAGAAAGCAACCTAACGTGTAATAGCACAATCAAGTTTAACTCCCTAAAAGCAATAAGTTCTATGGAATAAGACTAATCAATGCAAACAAACGTGTAAAAGCACTAATCCATTTTAACAAAAGTTATGACTCACTTGTGACTAGTAGGATATATCACTACAAGCACTACCCACAATTATGTTACTTAGAATCAGGGATAAACAACTTTTTCGTATTGAAACCCTAATCTAGCAATAAGGATGAAGGCAACTCAATCGATTCCGGACTCGGCTAAACAAGCATTCAAACTATATAACACTATTAATTGTGAATCACAAACAATAAATTATTGAGACAAAACTAATTCATTGATTCATATATCATGTTGAGAAATCAACTTTATCCCATAACCAATAATAGTTGTTTAGCTACTCATAGCTTTTGAGTTCATCATAATCATAATCAATAATAAAATAATGAAGAAGATGAAAAACAAATGAAAAGCAAACCCTAGTCGCCGCTCTCCAAAACTCCAAGTAGAAAATACGTGATCTCCAAAAGAAGAAACTTTTGCTTTTTGTAGCCTTTCCTCTTTCCAAAACTAGGTCTTCAAAGCCCAAAGTCCAATAACAAGATGTCCACCAATCCCATTTGTGAGGAATACCCATGTGAAAATATGTCCCAAAAATAGTCGCCGGAAAACTGGTATTATGGCCGGAAATTGGCCGGAGAAGTGACCGGAAGAGAGCTCAAGTGACCGGCGAAGTCCACCCGGTCACCGGTCAAACGATTCAATCGGGTCAACTGTGTCAACTCGGAAAGTCAGACCGAGTCGTATGGGCGAGTCAATATCAGCTGGGCTGAGTTGCCAAGCAAAAGTTGTAGTAGCAGGAAATCCCACACTACACCCCTCACAAGAATTCACACAATCAAGTCATTTTAAGATGAACAATTATATTTTATTATTGATTAAAACTCACAAATATTACAAGATGGAAAGGAAATAAGCTAATGAATTTACAACCGCTCTAAACTTTCTCTCTCTTGATAACTCGATCACACTCGAAAAAGATCTCTCCTTCTCTTAAGCCTATTCGGCTCTTTATATAGGACATTACATAGTGGATGACAGCTAAGCTGTCCTTATTTTCGGATCTGACTTGCGACATTTTCGCGAGTGTACAAATATTAAATCTCGCTAGGTCTCCGCATCTTTCTCGTGTTCAAGCTGTCGTCATCCATTGCGTCATTTATATTATCCATCTGCGACACCCCCTAAATCTCGCAATGTGTCATTTATGGATTTCGCAAGGGTCTTGGTGTTGCGATATTCTGATCCTACATCTTGCCTCTTCTCATGTCTTCTCTGTGAAGGGGATAATGTCATGAGAAGTAATACTTTCAAAATGCCGCAGTTGTTCATTTCTTTCTGCCGACAAGATTCCGTGAATTAAGCATAACCGTTTACACGTGTTAAATTTTCCCCTATTCACCGGCACTTTAAATGCTAACCGGTCATCATTTTTTGTCTATTTAAGAAGAGATCCATCGTAAAAATATCTTCTTTCTTTTACTTCGTCTTCTTCATCTGTAAATCCTCTTTTTGTCGTCTGCAACTTTTTCACTATTCATCTTTCCGTAAATCCTCTCCATCTTTCTGCTGATGTTCTTATGGAGCCATCAAGGTTTGTTTATTTTGCTGAAACTGATCTTCTTAAAATTGATTTTCTTTACTGAAATTATTTTATTTGATATTGTTCATCTTTAGATAATTCCCATATTGTTTCTGTTTCATCAAAAACACTTCCAGCACCAAGTTTACGATCCAAAACCCTAATGTTCCCCAGGGTTCGCAGCAAAAACTCGTTGTGAACAAAACAAAGCCTGCGAATAGCAAGGTATTAAGAAACACTTATTCTTTTAACAACAATATTGTTTCCTCTGTTTCTTATATGATTTGTGATTCGCAGGGTGATGCAAATGTCGAGAGGCCCCCCAAAAGACCTCGTCATCCTAAAAATGTTGAAAAAGCTGTTCCATTTCCTTTGTTTAAGCTTTCAACACCTCCTGCGACATCTTCGCAGGCAGAATCTCCTCTTCTCATTCGCGAAAATGTCGCTGCAGATTCATCCCCTGTAACCAATCTTTCTATAAATGAAATTCCTCACAATAACCCTGTTGTGAATGAATCCTTCTCTTCTTCTACTGTCAATGCCTCTTCTCTTAACATTGCCTCAACCCCAGTCATTAACCTTCATCAAATCTCGTCTTCCGATGACATATCTATGGCGAAAGATGATTCATCTCTCCCACCTTCTGCCATCATCGCTTCATCATCCGAATCTATCCCTTTTACTAAATAAAATTTGGAAAGGATGGATATTGCTTTCAAGGTTTTATCTGACCTTCTAGATGATGTCAAGAAAGCTTCCACTGATCCTATCAGATTTGGTGTTTGCGAGGTTTTAAGTAAATATTTTGGCTCTGACAGAATGGTTTCGCAAACATCTTTAGAGAAGGAAGTTGAAGCTTTGAAAAGTAACCTCCAAGCTATGACCTTGAAATGTGACACTCTTCATCTTGAGAATCAAAAACTTCAAAATGTTTCGCTGGATCGTGATAATCTTCGTAGGAAGAATGAAGAACTAAAAGGTAAAAACCTCTTACCCCTTTTCCTTTATTTTTTTTTTCTTAAAAAAAAAATAATCTTTGTTCCCCCTTTAAGCTCTAAACCAGAAACGAAAAATGGAGATATATCAATTTGAATCCGTCGCCAAAGAAGCCCGAATGGATAGAGATGCTTGGATGGATCAATATAACCAATTAGATAATCTTCATACGTACTCTGTTGATCAAATAGATAACCTTACCAAGGAGAATGCTCAATTAGTCCAAAAGCAAAATTTATTAAGTAATGAATTATCTCGCCTCTCTTACTTTTTGACTAAAGCTAATATGGAGTTGGAAACTTTATCAGATGAGAATCAAACCCTATCTCAGGAGAAACGAGTTCTTTTGAATAAGGTGGCGATCTCTTCGCAAGAACTTAACATTTGCCAAAAATTATGTAATGATCAAGAACGATCTCTCTGCTCATTGAGAAATAAACTCAAAGAAGTAATTAATCATCTTCTCATGGAGAGATATAAACTTATTCAAGGTAGAATAGCTTTAAGCATAAAAGCAAGTCAACTCAAAGATCAATATTCCAAGTTAGAAGAATCCTACACCTCTCTCGCGAAGCAAAACATCTTACTTATTTCTAATGAAAAATTTTACGATCTCACGAAAGGCTTGGTTGGTGAAAAGTTTGACAATGCCATGGATCACTTGGAGAATAGTTGCTTGGCTTTAACTCAATATCTTATCTCGCAAAAGGAAGGTAGTCATAAAATTTGACTCGCCTCAACCATTTTTTTTCTTTGTTAAGTCTTTTTATTATGTCTTCCTTGCGAATCTTTCGCCTATATGATTTTCTTTATTCTTTGTTTTTGAGAATCCGAGAAAGATCTTCGCTCCTCCCTTTCTACTTTGGAATCTAACTATGACAAGATTCGCAAAGAAAATGCATTACTTGCTACTTCTCTTGCTAGTTCTCGCGATCGGGCGGTAAAGAAGATTTGATTATCTCTCTTACTCCAAAGATATCCAAAGTAGGAATCACCGTAAGGCACTTCTTCGCCAAGTTCATCTTAGGGCTGGGAAGTTATTGTGAATGAAATTTTATTATCCAAATCTCTCTCCCATGTATCCATCGAGCCTTGGAAGTAGATGATAATGAAGTCCCCGGTACTCCGGAGCGATTATCATTATGAAAGTGGCGAAGATTTCGCAAATGAAGAAGAGGTTCCTCCAAATGATGAAGGTGTTGATAATAATCCAGGATGGAGGAGAAATTGAAATAAACCAAAATGAAGGAAGAACTAGCGAAGCCTGAAAAAAAGCCCGCGAAATCGAGAAAGCTAGCGAGAGTGATAAAATTAATGAAGGATGTCCATTATCTCCTTCTTGCTAAAAAAGTTTATGTTGAGAGTTGAACTTCTTTTGTAATTTTATTTCTTTGAACTTCTTCACCTATATAACTTCTTGCATATGATGCATTTCAGTCCTCTTTAAGGTGCACTTAGTTCTTTATTATTGTGTTTATTTGCGAGAAAGATAGTGTCCATTGTTGAATAATTCCCATACTGCCTCTCGTTATCTTTCTTGCGATGGATGACCTTCATAAATAATAATTAGTTTTTATAAATCTTTTATTGAATCATGTGGTCTTATTTTGCCTTCCTAGTTAAAGGTCTTATTGCGCCACCTCTTGTCATTGCGACAAAATCGCAGGACGTTTTTGCATTTGCATGCAAAAACCCACTGGTCTTGCCTTAACCTTTTCTTTGAAATTTTTGTTGCGACAATATGAAAGGCCTAAAAATTCTTGCGAAAATAAAACCCCATGACATTGCCATCTTGCGACGAAATCTCAGGACGTCCTTACATTTTCATGTACTGACCCATTGATCTCATCTTATCTTTATCTTTTGTATTGTTGCCTCTTCAGGATTGTCGTACAAATATGACAAGCCTAAATTTCCTTGCGAAAATAAAGCCTCATGACATTTGCGTCTTAAGACACTTATTAGCTCCCTAATGGAGGGTGCCGCCCTTATCATCCCCCGGTTGCCCCTTCAAGGAGGCGTACTTCTGCCATACAAGGCTAGCTCCCCCATCTGGTCTTAACAACAAACCGCTTGTTTTCGCAGCCTCTTATCCCTTTTCCTATAGGGCTTATGGTTACGAGACCGCACCCTAAGTGGAGTTTTCTTGGGCCGAGTGCAAAGATATGCCGAGACTTGCCAAGAATGGCCGAGACGCTTCAAATGCCCTGTGCACTCTTGGCTCAACCATGTACTCCTGCACCTTGGTCAAATGTCGACTCCTTAGAAGAGACCCTCTGTCGTCCAATCTAAGTCATAAGTTTAGATTGAAAATCCAAGGTACCTCTCCGGATGGGCTTTATTGACCAATTCTCCATGACACAGTTCCGGGGCGGTGTAACCTTTTCCCCGAGCCATGTTAATGTGTACCCCCTTTTATGACGTACTTTAGGTCTTACATTTGCCTCTTGCGAAATTTTGATTTCGCGAACTAGGGTGTACGCCATAGCAGGTTCGCCCCTTTCTGATATGTCATTGATTTTTGATTATCTCTTGTCATTATCTGTGCGAGATTTTCGCATGTTCTTTCTTCATTTTGTACAATCTCATGAGTAATTCTTTCACAAGATTTTCATATAAATTCATTTTGCTTCAATCATACATTATTTCGCAGCCTAATCTTTTCCCACAATCTTTTACGGGTAATATCTCTTCAAGTATAACCTATTCCATGGTCTATCCAATCGTGGCCCACGTCTTTACCCTCGTGGATCCATCAATCTATATGCCCCTGTTCCAACTATATCCTTAATGATGTAAGGTCCATCCCATTTTTCGCAAGCTTGCCACCACTTCTCGCTCGATATATTGGTGTTTCTCTCTAGCACCAAATCAATTGGTTGGAAATTCGCGTGTCTTAACACGTTTATTATATTCTCTCGGCTAATCTTCGTTGGTAATTCTCCATATGTCAGAGCTCTTTCTTTTTTTCTTCTAATTCATCTAGTTTGGTTAAAATATTACCCGCACTAAGATTTTTCTCCCAAGCTTCTCTCTTTGTTGTTGGAATAATAACTTCTATTGGTAGACAGCCTCAACTCCATATGTTAAAAGTAAAGGTGACATTCCCGTAGCTTCTCGCCTGGTTGTATTGTAAGTCCATACTGCATTATGCACTTGTTCACACCATGCTCTATTATGCCCTTCTAATTCCTTCTTCAATATATCTGCGATTGTTTTATTTGTTGCTTCTGCTTGTCAGTTGGCCTGAGGGTATAAAGGAGTTGTCTTTCCACATTTTATGTTAAATGCATTAAGTAACAGTTCTATATTCTGTCCCTCAAATTGTTTCCCATTGTCAGACACCAACTGTGTGGGGATTCCAAATCTGCATATGATATTCTCAAATATGAATGTAAATATATCTTTGTCGCGAATGTGTTGTACTGCCTTTACTTCAGCCCATTTTGTGAAATAGTGTGTAGCGACAATCAGATATCTTCTTTGCCCAGTTCCTAGTAAGAATGGTCCCACAATATCTAAACCCCATTTTCCAAAAGGCCATACACTTGTTGAAGATGTTAATGGTGCTCCTGTGCATGTATTTTCTTTCCGTGCCTTTGAAATCTTCGCAACGCTTGATATTTGCTTCGCATCCTCGTGCATAAATGGCCAATAATAACCTTGTATCTTCGCTTTGTATGCCAAAGATCTTCCACCGTGATTGCAAAAGATCCCCACTATGTAACATCTTTAGTACTTCTTCTCCTTCTTTCCGTGTTAAACATCTGAGTGAAGGTCCGTTAAAGGATCTCCAGACAATATTCCATCCCTTAGTTCATAATTTGTTGCACGGCTTTTTAATTTGTGCGCCTCCAATCTATTCCTTGGTGTTTCTCCTCTTTTTAGGTATGCATGAAGTTATGCTCTCCAATCTTCAATACTAGGTATTTGTTCTCCATCTTCTATTATCATTTACATTTACATCTTCTTCTTCTTCTTTATTGATTGATGGTGATAAAAGTGTTTGTATCTTTATGCATCTCATAATGGGTCTGTCATCATACTTGAGATGAAAGCAAAAGCATCCGCGAGTCTCGTTATCTTTTCTTGATATGTGTCCGCATTTAATTTTTGGGATTCTTGTTGACAACTCTTCAACAAGTTTTTTGTATTTCTTCATGGATGATTCATTTGTAGTGTATTCTCCTTTATTTGACAAATGACTAATTGTTCGAATCGCTGGTGATTCTTACATTTTCCAACTTCATTTCTATTACGAACTTCAAGGCATGTATCACAGCCTCATATTTTGTCTCATTATTGGTGGATGCAAACTCCAATCAAGGAAAAAGTCATTTGTTGCCCTGCGGCGAAATCAAACTATTCCAACTCCATTACCTTCCCCATTTGATGATCCATCCACCAATATTTC
>JAJJWW010013712.1:0-78222 GCA_023531295.1 Papaver armeniacum
AATATGGTATAAATTAAATGGGTAAACCCTTGAATTACACCAAAGAGGAAAGAATAACTCTAATCCAACAAGTAGTACTATACTAATTTTTACACGAGAAAAGGCTTAATCTCTCCTTCTTAGGAGATGGGTATTTATAACCCTCCAAATCTCCCTTGAGTTCCTAGATCGCATTAACGTACACCATCTTGACTTCTTTCTCACTCTGACATCTCGAGTCCGTACACGTGTCCTTGATATCCCCTCCACTATGGAACGCCTCTACTTCTGGATCGGGGCTACTCTCTGTTGGGACCCACTTACCATCGGCACTCTTCCATTCAACTAGTGGGCACCATTTCCCTTTTAATATTTATTCATGCTTTGTCATACGATGTAGGGTCTTGGAGTAAGTCCCTACGCTCCCATCGCCTCTCCCTCTCATGCTCATTGCATCTTCATGTTTTGTCGTGAGGTGTAGGGTCTTTGAGTAAGTCCCTACACTCCCATCGCCTCTTCCTCTCATGCCCATTACATCTTCATGTTTATGTAGGGTCTTAGAGTAGGTTCTTACACTTTGTTGAGATGTAAGTTCTTGGAGTAGGTCCCTACATCCCCATCATTTCTTCTTCCCCATATTCATTTCATCTCCATGTTTATGTAGGGTCTTAGGGTAGGTTCTTACACTTTGTTGAGATGTAAGGTCTTGGAGTAGGTCCCTACATCCCCATCACTTCTTCTTCCCCATATTCATTACATCTCCATGTTTATGTAGGGTCTTAGGGTAGGTTCTTACACTTTGTTAAGGTGTAGGGTCTTGGAGTAAGTCCCTGCATCCCCATCACTTCTTCTTCCCATGTTCATTTCTTCTCCATGTTTGTGTAGGGTCTTGGTGTAAGTCCTTACACTTTGTTGCTTCTCCCCCTACTCATGCACTTTATATTTTCGGGTATCTACAGTAAGTCCCACAGGATTTAGTTTACGTATCCAGTGCAATGAGTCATATACTTCACAAGTCATGATATTCTTCTTCACTCATTATCAGCTTACCCAAGTACGCATCACCTCCATCTTATAGCTACGGTAGTACTCCATTCCTTACTCATGGCTCTTGCTTCCGCACGTGTAAGACATATGAGAGCCCAGCGTCTTCACTTTATCATTTTCCATACCTTACCCATACTAATCACCCGTACAAGGGGGGGCTGTTCAACCTCTCCTCATGCCTGTCATCTCTCCTGTCTTCACGCATGCCTTCGTTTCTCCTTGCTTCAAGTGCTAACCTCATCAACCTATTATTTCTTTGTTAATGACTGACAACATCCACCAGCGTCCTCTCCATGGATATCAACGATCTCACATCAATCATACAGCCCATGATGCTTACTCACCTTACTCCTGGGTATGGGATGCTCTCATGTGCAGGCGCAAATCGCTCGTGAGGACCAACGTACACGTCTCTGCGTGTAGGGTACCCTTATGAGCCTGACATCCGTTTTTAAGGCAAAGTCCCCATGATGACCCATTTGCCATGTTCATCCGCCATCTAGGCTATGCAACCCATCATACGTCTCAAAAAAAATTATCATATTCGTTCTTCTCATTTGTGTCCCCAACTGCCATGCTCATCGCTGATAGAGACTACCGCTCTTTACACCATTACTACTGTTTATGCATCGCGTGTCTGCGTATCGCCCTTCCCCTATATGATGTGACATTTTACCTCGTTCTTAGCGAAAGTTTGTAGTATTTCCGCCTCTCTCTGTTCTTCACCTCTATATATAGACCCTCTTTGTTATTCATTTTATTTTCTCATCTCATTCTCTTTCTTATTCTTATTTCCCCTTGTGTTTCTTAACTTAATATAACATGAGTGATTCTGACTCCAACAACGATGATTCCTCAGGCGAGAATAACCAACTTAATCATAGCACGGATGTCACCTCATTGAAGATACACTCACCCCAAATGTCTCTCAAAGTGCGGGTACTTCCTCCCGTAAACCTCGTAAGGGTCGAGTTATGTCGGGCGCAAGAACGTCGAGAACGTGAGGCGGCCGTGAAAATTCTTGAGAAGGCGATATTACTTGGACCGATGGTTTCACCATGCCGCCTGCTTCTTCTATCCATGTTGCCACCCTGCTTTGCGTGCGTCTTGGCTCTTAGCACGTGAGCCTTCGAAGCCTTTCTTCCTTGACAGTGTCGAGGTACCGTACCTCACCGCTCGTCGAGGTGATCATGTACTTCCCAATGTGTCTTTCCTTGGCACATCCACATATCCTCCCGTATGGCCGAAATGGGTAGACTGTGTGCTCCTTGAACCTTCTAATGCCGAGATTTTAGATGAGATTGGGGTATATAAAGCCCTTCAAGCTTCCAAGGTTAGGCATATAATACGCAATCTATGGGATCTTCGTCGTGTGGTTCTTCGCTGGGTGAAAGGGGTTCATACACTCTTGTTTGCTTAGGGAGAGGCTACTCCAACCCGGAAGGCGTCGTGGCTATCTTGGCTCTCCCTATGCACGGTAATGCTCCTTATAAGAATGTATTGGAGTCTCGTAATATCTAGAAGAGGAAAAAATGTGCAGAGTGCTCCGCCAAGCTAGGAGTTGTTCTCTTCAAGACGATGTTCCCTCGGGAGAAGAAGAGACGGGCTGGTCTCAAGGCATGGGCGGATTTTTGGTATACACGAGTTGCCTGTAAGTCCCCTGACTCATCGTCTTTGCCTATCATGTCGAGGATCACCCCTAAGCATGAGCTTGCGGCGTTCATCCAGTGTTTTGGTTGTCCCATGACCTTTTGAGTATGGTGTAAAGGATAATATCAAAGACGAACTCATAGTAATGGCGGTGTTGATGGTCAACAAAGTCTCTTTTCCTTTGGCTCCTATGTTCTTGGGGGGTTGTACCGCTATCTTGACTCCTTAGCCGGTGACCTCAAGTGGGTGAATCATCCACGATCATACCATTGAGAGTAATCTTTGCCATGGCTTTCCTTGAGGTATGGCTATGGGAACACTTAGGAATTATCGTCCTTACCAAACTCCTTACATCTCCGCCATGAAATTTGTCATCGTCTTTGTGAACACTACTCGCGTCCGTCGTTCTCACGCGGACATTATCTTATCCTCGTCTTGCTCTCTATAAAGGTCTTCACCCCCATCGTGCCGCGCGCATTGTTGATGTTATGGATCCCCTTGGGGAATTCACCTTTTGGCCATATCGGGCTGGTGCTTGTTTTCCTCGTACGCTTTCCTCTACTTCTCCCGATCCACGAGGTGGTAATAGGACTTGAAGGCGAGGTTGATTCTTTTGCTTGGGACTTTGCTCTTGCGGTGACTCTGGCCACATCGAGATTTTATGAAGGAAAATTTTGTGCTTTATCTTACAAGCATTCATCGTGTTGCTCGTCGGGCGGGTTTCGACCAAGGTGTTTGCTCTCACTGCACTTCTTCCGTTTAGTGATGATATACTTGTAGCTAGGTGCTTTCCGGTTTGTGTTTATGGATGGGCGTTGTCGGGTAGTCGAGAGCTTTCCCTTTGAGAAGAATTTGCCTTATGGAAGTCGTGTCTTGTCGGTAGCAGTTCGTTGGCAACGTTCTTGGCGGGATCAAGTTACGAGGATGACTAAATTTTATAGTCTTCCGTTGAGACTAAAGAAGGCCTACCCCTCGAGTTCTTCATCAATCTGGTCGTATTAAGTTGGAATCGTCTATTGCTTGCTGCGAAGGTTTACACTCGAGCACCCGAGGTAGGGTAGTTGGTCCCCGTGAGTCGTAAATCTAATCTTATTCGTTCAAGGCGGAAGAGTGCGATGGTGAGGTTCAAGGCGAGGTCTTGGCTGTTCCGATAGAGGTAAATTCCTTCCTTTTCACCTAGGCCATACGTCTTGATCTGATTATTTTTCGATACTTTGTCGGTATGTTATAGTCTAACAGGTCACGGTGCAGTCGTACCCCTATTATCTCCTCTCATTGCCCAGACTCAGGAAGTACAGTCATGCTCTTATCCCCTATGGTGAGGCCTCTTTATTACTATATTCCTCCTCCTCTCGTCGTTATTGCACGTGCTTATTTATTTTGTTCTATAAATACAAGCTGCTTGTGTTTGTTTGTTGTTTTTTTCACTTGCTAAACATTTCTCTTTCTTCGTTCTTACTTTAGTCTATGAGCCTCCTCCCCCTCCTAGCTCTAGTCGTTCAGGTCGTTCGAGTCATCTCTCGCTTGCTGCTCAGGTATCTTCCTCTGTTCATCTTACCTTCATATACATTAGTGTTTGGTCATCCCTAACTCCCCCTCCTTTTTTTTTTTTTAGGAAATGAAAGGCGGTCGTCGTATTTCGGAGGATCGTTCCGATTCCAATGATCTTAAACGTACCAAGTCGTCAAGCCATGGGGGCGAGGCTCCCCGTCCTTCGGTGTCCAGTTCTTCCAGGAGAAAGGTTCTTATGCCCACCTCCTTCGACTCCAAGCGTACCCGGTTTGGGCATGAGATAAAACAGGGTGATCTTGCGAACAACGGTGAGGGTATGTGCTAGTTTACGGCCACGGGTTTACTTTGTGACCACGGTGCTCGTTATGCTCAGATCGTGAAGGATCACGGACATATACCTATTTGGGGGCCAGTTCCTCTTGGGGATGTTTTGGTAAGCCGTCAATGGCTTATTAGATGTAGTGGCTGGGATGGAGGATGAGGACGCCATGTCACACTCGGCTAATCGGTGAGGCGTTTGGAGGTCGTTAATAGACAGTGCCGCAGCAGGGGTTTAATGTTCAATGGTTAAGTGATAAGCTAAGCTGCACTCGAGTTGGGCACTAGCAATCGTCGTGCGGGCTTTCTCGAGATGATTGAAGACTCGTTCCGTATTCAAGAACATGAAGCTCGTGTGATTACCCTTAATCTTGAGCAAAGATCGACTCAATCTCTTGCAAAGCTTTCGATCAGTATTACTCCGAGAATAATGCTTTGGCCGGGCTACCTCTCAACTTCGTGAGGCTGGAAACAGAGCTTGAGTCACTCCCTTAGTATGGTTGTATTGTAGTCGATGACATAGCGTAGAAACTCTCGTATGTGCGCATGCAAGTTGTTTATTAAGTACATGGGTATGTCGTGCTAGTCATTTCGTATTTTCCCCTTTTCTTAGGATCAAGGAAGGTATGTACTTGGTTGGTCGTTGTGCCAAGACATGTGTCCGTTTGAATCCTCTTGTGTGTTTCTGGTTTATCTATGGAAGTAATCTTTCGTGTGTTATTCATCGTTTATCAAGTTTTTTTTTTTTTTTTTTTTTTTTTTTTTTTTTTTTTTTGAAATTCGTGTATTTGCTTGGGAAATGTGTTATCCCTTGTAGTATAAAATCCAGTCTTGCCTTATATGAATCTATACTTCAGTCAAATATTCTCTATATTTGTTCTTTACAACAAAACTCTACTTGGGTGGAGTGCATAGCACATGCAATCATGCCTTCGCAGGCTTCACGATTCATTCATATCTTTGGGGTTCTAGGTATATGTGAAGATCACTTTGCTAACATATATCGGAAGCGTGATATTGAGCTAGCTCATGTTGAAGCCCAAAAGTCTACCCTTTTGTCACATAACTGTGTTGTTCCTGTTGATTTGGAAGAACAACGACTGGCTATAAAATCGGAACGAGTTCGATTTTTTATGCAGAGTGAGGATTGTAAGCGCTCCATCAATATGATTATGTTTGTGTTGGATGGTTGAATCAGTGTTTATCTGCCATAGCAGTCTGCATTGGTTACTTAAATCCATCGTCATCATTTGTTTTTTTTTTTTTTTTTTTTTTTTTGTGTACGGCTACTCGTAGTTCTATGAGCATTTGAAAGTGTTGTTCATCGGGATAGATGTTCTTGGATATGGTTGTAGTATTGGTTTACTCGTACTTAGAGATTTTATGTTCTCGTCCTTTTTTTTTTTTTTTTTTTTTTTTTTTTGCAATTCGTGTATCAATTGACACGTTGAAGCACTGTTTGTGCATGGGTCTTTGTTATTTATGTAACAATAGCATGGTCTGTCTCCTTTCTGTAATTGGTACCATGGTCTGTATCCCTTCTGAAGAAAATAACAGTACCATGGTCTATCTCCCCTCAAATCATTAATTGTTGATCCTACTAAGGTGGGTATTATCGAGATTCTCTCTCACACTAAGTGCAACCGAGGTTCTGGTCATTTACCGACTACTTGCCCTAAGGAAAGTTTATGTTGGGGCATCCTCTCAATATTATGGATAATCATTTTGGTTACGCAAGCAAATCACACCTAGTCTTGGTGTATCTAATTGCCCTTGATTTCTTTTGTTGTAAAGCGAGCCACACGGATCTTGGTGTATCGATCGCTCTTTCTTTCTTTGATACGAAGTGAGCCACACCGAATCTTGGTGTATTTTTGGTGCTTTTGCTGATTGTTTAAGGCAGCCTTTGCTATTATATTCTCGCCTCCATTTTGGTGTGCATGGATGAGTTAAGAAAATAACACAAGGTAATATTTGTTCCCCAAAAATATTTTATTTATGAGATAGAAACTAACTTTTACATATAAAAAGTCTTAAGCCACACATTCTAGTTGACCTTATCATTAGCCAGGCCTTACCTTTCCTTTGATATTGCTTCCATCAAGGCGTTCGAGCTTGTAATACCCACTCTCCGCTGCTTCTCGAATACGGTAAGGTCCTTCCCAATTAGGAGCGAATTTTCCTGCGCTCTCATTACGTTGTACATGGGCGCGATGGAAAGCACTAAGTCTCTACTTCGAAACACGTGGGATGACCTTTTGGTTATATGACCTTGCGAGGCGATCACGATATGTTGTGCATGCGCATATGCCTTGTCACGACGCTCGTCAATATAGTCTAATGCCATAAAGCGCCTATTCTCATCAATGCCTACACTGGCAGTCAATACTCTAATGAGGCCCACTTTACCATACATTAGGTATAACGACGTCTTCACCATATACTAGACTATAGGGTGACGCGCCGGTTGAGCTTATTTTTGCAATGCGGTATGCCCAAAGTGCCATGGGTAGTTCGTCATGCCATAGACGTTTGTTGTCGTATAAAGCTTTATTGAGGATCGTAGCAAAGGTCTTGTTGGTTGCCTCGGCTGTCCATTTCCTTTGGGGTAGTATGGCGTTGAGGTCTTGTGTTTAATGTGAAATGACGCAAGAAGGTCACGTACTTCGTTATTGACGAAAGGAGTGCCATTGTGCGATATGAGGCATATTGGTATGCCGGGCGGCTAATGATGTTTTCTTTGATAAAGGCCACAACGGCACTTCCTGTAGTGTGCTTGATGGGATGGCTTCAACCCACTTTGTAAACAACTCCGTAGCTGCAAGGATATACTCATGCTGGTTTGATGACTTAGGCGTAATTGGACCAATGATGTCTAAACCCCAGCTAATGAAAAGGCCATGGTGTGACAATCTTGTGCAGTGGTATGTGGTGCGTGAATGAGGTTCCCATGTATTGGCGGCCTTGCTCACAACGCTGAACATATTCCGCCGTATCATGCTCCATGGTTGGCCAATAATACCCCGCATCATATAACTGCGTAAACAATCGTGCCTTTCCTTGATGCTCACCGTCATGAGATATTTCCATTGCTTTTTAAAGATTCTGCAGGACCCAAGCATCTTAGAGTGCGTTGATTAAAGCTACGACGGAACAATTCCCCTTCGATCACAAAGAATCGCTTGGATTTCTTCTCAAATTTAAGCGCCAAGTTCTTATCTTCGGGCAGTATGCGTTTAC
The DNA here is from genome assembly GCA_023531295.1 of Papaver armeniacum. Classification (NCBI taxonomy): domain Eukaryota; kingdom Viridiplantae; phylum Streptophyta; class Magnoliopsida; order Ranunculales; family Papaveraceae; genus Papaver; species Papaver armeniacum. The sequence goes on from JAJJWW010013712.1 coordinate 7,747, forward strand.
TAAGATAATCCAGATATGGTGTTCTCCAATCACCATCAGACCCGTCAGCTACGCAAACTTCTTGATATTGTGGTCTTTGCTTGGCAACCTTCACAGGTGTCTTGCAGCTTTGTTGCCTGCTTTACCATATCCGGCCAATAAAATCCCGCTCTCTGGATCCGCCTGTGCAGAGCAATTGATAGAGTATGTCCACACGTGAGCTGGTGAATCTCTTGAAGTTTGTTTCGGCTTCGACCAGCCGGGCACTGCATAATGCATCTCCTGACTTGATGAAGTACAAGTTTGCCTCCTAAAAGTGTATAGGTCTTTAGTTTCTTCCAAGGCAAAGTACGTGCCTCACGGTGCTCTTTTTAATTCTAGAATGATTGGTCGACGCCAATTATTTTCATCTTCATATATGAGGTCCTCCACCCAAGTTGAGGTTCCTTCCTTCGAATAACGGTGATAGTGTCTTCATCTCCATCTATCAATTGGAGGCCGGAAGCCAATGTAGCGAGAGCGTCAAAGCATGCTTGTTAGAGGTTCTAGGTTTTTGCCGAATGGAGATATGGGAAAAATCTTTGAATCAATTTCGAGCCTTCTCTCTATATATGGCTAGAGTTGGCTCCTTGACATGGAATTCCCTTTCCATCGATTAACCAAAGAGTCGCGAATCCCTACTACTTCAAGGTTTCGTATATTCATTGATTCGGCTAGTGTTAAACCGATGAGGAAGCTTTCATACTCTGTCGCGTTGTTGGTACAGGGATAATCTAATTTAAACGAGTGTGAGGTGCTCTGTCCTTTTGGGATGATGAACATGACTCCTGCGCCCCCATGCGTCCCGTACGATGAACCATCAAAGAACATTTGCCAAGGCTCTTCTTCTGCTGCCATGACTATCTCCTCAAACAATGCTATGTCGGTGTTGTCGGATCCTAGGAAGGCTGTTAATAGGTCCGCGATTGCTTGTCCTCTTACCCCATGTGGTCGAAGTGGGATGAACGAGAATTCCAAGAGTCGCAGGGACCATTTGCCTACTCTACCATTTTGAATGGGCGTGGTAGTTAGGTAAGACACCGGGTTGGCTGCTGCGATGACATATGTTTGGTGTGCCAAGAGGTAATGTCGCAATTTTGAAGCTGCCAATAACAATGGGAGGCATGCCTTTTCCACCCACAGTATCTGAGTTCAGCCCCTTTGAGAGCCTTACTGATATAATAGATAGGTATTAGGTGTGTGTCACCCATGTCTTGTACTAAGAGAGCGCCAATTGTCGTGTCTGTATTCGCGAGGTATAAGTGCAGTGGTTTCCCTTTGATTGGCGGCCTCAGGACGTACGGGTTTGTTAGGCAACGCTTGATGCAATCAAAGCCTGCGCTGGAAGTGGCCCCCATGTGAACTGAACATTCTTTCGGAGTAATGAGTAAAAGTCCGCATGTACTTGGGCAAGTCCCAGGATGAACCTTCGAATATAGGAGATTAAGCCCAATTAGGTGTTGTAACTCTGTCGTAGTCGTCGGGGGCGGTCATTGTAAGTATTGCTTGAGCTTTGTCCTTGTCCATCTCGATGCCTTTACCCGTTACTTGGTATCCCAAAAATTTTCCAGAGGTTACCCCAAAATACATTTGGCGGGATTCATTTTCAAAGTCGATATTCTCGGCATCTAGTGAACACTTTGCGCAAATTAGGATATGATCCTCCTTCGTTTACCCTTAACCACGATGTCATCGATGTATATTTCCATTGCAGTATGGTTAAGATCATGAAAGATAAATGTCATTGCTCGCTGGGTATGTAGCCCCTGCATTCTTTAGACCAAAGGGCATGACAACATAATAGAAGTTACCAATAGGTGTAGAGAATGCTGTCTTCTTGACATCTGACTCCTTCATTTTGATCTGGTTATACCCACTTTGACCATCTATGAACGAGCGAAGTCATCATCGATGTGGAATCAACTAACATGTCAATGAGGGTATTGGGAATTCATCTTTGGGGAAAGCTTTGTTCATATCTCTGAAATCTACAACGGTATAACGTTCCATTCTTCTTCTCGACTGGTACAATGTTATCCAACCATGTAGGATGATGTATAGGCTTGATATATCCAGTGACTAACATTTTAGTTATCTCTTCTTTAATTTTGTTTTCGATGTCGTGGTGAAATCGTCATGCGAATGCTTCACCGAAGCTTCTTAGTAGGAGATACTTTGAGCTCATGACATACTAAAGTCGGATTCAGACCTAAGCATATCTTCATAAGACCATGCGAAAATATCTTGAAATTCTCTTAATAAATCTTCTAACGCCTTGCTTTCTTCGGTGGTGAGGGAAGTTCCAACTTCTAGCAACTTATGGCAATCTGTTGTGCCTATGTTTAATTGTCTCTTAGTCTCGTTGCTTTTAGGTTTACGCTGGGGACGATACGCTCCCGAGAATTTGATAGGGTCACCACTTTGACCGGGTGTGTTGGTTTTCTGCCATATTGACCTCCACTATTGGTGTGGTGCCCTCCTGTAATTGTTATGCGATAAACATGACGTCCGTCACGAGCGCACTTCCTTATTGAACCTTGAAGCTTCGGCGTTATTGCCGCTTGTGTTTTTCGATTAGTAGACGTTGTCCCCTCCGATAAGTGGTTTCCCAGTCTCGGGATGGGAGTGGAATAGATGTGAGTGATTACTTCAATGGGTTCACTAAGGTAGGTGTAGAATGCGGCTTCATCCATGTATGCTTCCTCGGTGAAAATGGATTTGGCCATCACGGAGATGCGTTTAAATTTGCCTTTTAAGATGAACTTGACGCATTGGTGATACGTGGAAGGGACAATTCCATGCTTGTGGAGCCATGGTCGTCCTAACAACATGTGATAAACTGTTTCAACATTCATGACGTGGAATGGTTTTATAGATCGAAGAGGTCCCCTTGACCTCTAGATTAATGGTACCTATGGTATGCGACTTAAACCTCCAAACCCTTGGATCCTGGTTTGAGACTTCCTTATTTCGAGTCTTTAATACCCATGGTTTGTAAAATCTTTGTAAGGGACTAAGTTCAAGGAAGCTCCGAGTGTCGATGAAGGCACGCTTGAAGGACTTCTTTCGAAGGGATGCGGTGAGGTAAACTGGTCTAGTGTGATCACAATCCACTCGACGATCGGCCTCTGAAATGTGATTACATTAGTGGGCAAGGGATATCGCCTATCAAGGTATGCCGTCATATTTTCGTTAGCTGCAATACGGGTAATGAATTCCGCTGCCATCTGACGCTGAACTTGTGTGAAGCCTAGGGAATCGAAGAATTTCGCAAATAGTGGTTTCTTTACTACCTTTGCAGCAATGTACTCGGTGTTGTCTGCTATATCCATGGCTGCAACACGCCAAGATGTCTACATGTTCGTCATCATGCGCCTCGGAACATTCATGTTCGCCCATCTGCACTTCGCCCATCTGTACTTCCAAGTCTTCTTGTAATGCATCTTCTATGTGTGCAAACATTGCTGCTTGGTGAGCTGCGAACGGATTATCTTGGATCTTATTAGTGCCCAAATCGATTTCGCCTTTCTTCATGCGGTTGTGAAACCTCCATCGTAATGTGCGGCATTCCTTTGTGGGATGTTCCACTTTGCGATGAAATAGGCAGTAATTCTTTTCTCGTTTGTCTTGTTCCGTTGGCTCCTTTGGGGGTGTTGGTAACTTGATGTCATCATTGCGGATCCATTCCGAGCGGGTCAAGAACTATGTCAAAAGAACAGGGGGGTATTCGGGGAGGTTCCCTCTCTGTCGTTGGAGTTTCTTTGGTCGTTTGCGCGTGCCGCTCTTCATTGTCTTTGAATGGTCGACGTCGTTGGTTACCTTCATCCCGAGCATATGAGACGCTTTGAGGCCAAGTTTTGCTTTCGGCGTCCATCTCTTCTTCGCCAGCGTCCGTTCTTGCGCATGATTCTTCTAAGTCGGCAAAATTTTCCAGACCAGCGTTCTCTAATACTCGCCGTGTCTGCAGAGGTAAGGCAGCAATGCAGATGTTGACCAGCTCCTTCTCTGGGATGACGATGTTACACCTCAAATATTCCATCCGGAAGCGTTTGACAAACACAGTCTTTTTCTCACCTACGCTGAATCGTATCTTGCATAAATGTGAGATTGAAATCTTCACTTTGGCTTGGAGTAAAATTTCGCATAAAAAGTTGTTGTAATTGGTCCCATGTCTCAATGCTACTTTGGGAAGAGTGATGAACCAAGTGAATGCGTCTCTGTGAGAGACTTTCAGAACTCCCTTAGGCATACATGCTTGTTTGCAGCGTGTTCATTTAACATCATGGTAAAGCGGAGTAAGTGTTCCATTGCATTGCCCGTCCCGTCGAATAAAGTAAACTTGGGAGTTTTATACATAAGAGGCATTGGGCGGGTCACCACATCATGAGTAGCGGTGATTGAACCGTGAACGACTTGGACGATGCTTCTAATCCATACTTGTCTTCGATGTATTTGGCCATCTTTAATTCATCTATCGTGAAATTCTGTCTAGCATAAATCTGTGGAGTGAACTGGGGTGTGTGAGGGGTATGTACATCATGGGGGATAACAGATGTATGCTCCCCGTTTGTGTCTCTTGGCTGTAAGATGCATGTTCCTGGTCTACCTCCTTCGCCGAGTGCTCCATCATCATGAGTTATCGGTGTAAGTGTAGCGATACGCGCTGCCAGTTCGATACGTCGTCGCTGGAGTTCAGTAAGCGGCTCTCCCTCTGTCTGTGCAGGATGTGGGATGTCACCAAACATCTGAAGCGAGGATGTGGGTCATGCAATTGGTGTAGTCATTGTACTATTGCGAGATCGAGCCCAGTAGAAGTCGCCAATGTAAATATGGTATAAATTAAATGGGTAAACCCTTGAATTACACCGAAGAGGAAAGAATAACTCGATCCAACAAGTAGTACTATACTAATTTTTACAGGAAAAGGCTTAATCTCTCCTTCTTAGGAGATGGGTATTTATAACCCTCCTAAATCTCCCTTAAGTTCCTAGATACCGTACACGTACACCATCTTGACTTCTTTCTCACTCTGACATCTCGAGTCCATACACGTGTCCTTGATATCCCTCCAATATGGAACGCCTCTACTTGGATCGGGGCTACTCTGTTGGGACCCACTTACCATCGGCACTCTTCCATTCAACTAGTGGGCACCATTTCCCTTTTAATATTTATTCATGCTTTGTCATACGATGTAGGGTCTTGGAGTAAGTCCCTACGCTCCCATCGCCTCTCCCTCTCATGCTCATTGCATCTTCATGTTTTGTCGTGAGGTGTAGGGTCTTGAGTAAGTCCCTACACTCCCACCCCTCTTCCTCTCATGCCCATTACATCTTCATGTTTATGTAGGGTCTTAGAGTAGGTTCTTACACTTTGTTGAGATGTAAGGTCTTGGAGTAGGTCCCTACATCCCCATCACTTCTTTTCTTCCCCATATTCATTACATCTCCATGTTTATGTAGGGTCTTAGGGTAGGTTCTTACACTTTGTTAAGGTGTAGGGTCTTGGAGTAGGTCCCCTCGCATCCCCATCACTTCTTCTTCCCATGTTCATTTCTTCTCCATGTTTGTGTAAGGTCTTGGTGTAAGTCCTTACACTTTGTTGCTTCTCCCCCTACTCATGCACTTTATATTTTCGGGTATCTACAAAAGGATTTTTAATATTGATGTCTTGATCTTTGCAGATTCAACTTGGTTCTGATTTGTTTTTTTTTTTTTGGTTGAAATGAAAGGGTATGTTGAATCATTTTGCATATCTGGTGAATGTTATTAAAAGGTTGTAATGTCACTCCAGCTTTTTTATTAATCCAGTTTTATTGAATCCGCTTGTGTCTTGCTTTAGTCCGAGTTTGCTTCGATGTGAAAGAGACGTGGAATTGATTGATTAATGGACACTTTGATTGAAGGCATCAAAGAACCCGATGCATTATGCAATTTTAGATTACCGTATGATATATAGTTGATTGGTTGAAAGGGGGAGAAAAGACAGTTAGAAAATTAAGGAGTTGCGAATAATCTAGAATCTCAAAATCTCTGTATATTATGTATTAGTACTATTAGTAGTAGAATGGGTAATTGCAGTTTACCTCTTTTGGTACTCCTTTAATCTTTTTTTCTTGAGGTTTTATGTAAATTTTGAACTATTAGCGGTGATTTCCATTTAAATCGGGTTTAACTCTCGTGGTCCATTCTAATCAAAGTTGCTAAAAATATGGAATTGTAAACACTAATTGAACCCACTAATTTTGATAGTTATGATATATGATAGTTTTCACGGAACCAGATGTTTGTAATTGTCTTAACGTGATCGTTAATAAACAATAATGTCGAGTGAAGGATACGTGAACCGACGATTATACAAGAAAACGTAGAAAATATTTGAATGGGTACATATATTGATCGTTCTATAAGAATCTGTTGGAAATATAATTTACGCCGACGCTTTTCAACATTATAATGACGGTTTGTTAGAAATGGTCACTATAACAACGTTAAGCTGATGTTTTTAATAAGAAACGTCGTGGATGTCTGTTATAATGATAGTTTTGATAGTTCATGATAGTTTTCATGGTTAATTAGTAACGGTGACAGCTCGAAAGCGTCGAGTATAAAGGGACCCCTACGGTGACACGCCTTTGGTGACACTTTCAAATTTCACCTGAAATGTCATGAAATTAATCTGTGACAGTTTTGAAATGTCACCTATGTTGATTTTTCTACTAGTGTATTTATACAAGTCATAATTAAAGTATCCTGGTCTCGTAGGAAGTGGGAACGATTGAGTGATGGAAGAGTGGAGTAACGTGTAACCGTCGAAACCGTGCTTCCACAATGAAGGAAGTGGATCCGTTTATACCCATTACTTCTTTCCGCCACTAATACTTTTCCCGACACTTTCTTATAACGGCCGAATTACATGTCGCACGGTGTAAACCGCCAGACCAATACCCACGATGAGTATCCCCCAATTTGTGACATGTTTGATGTCTCTAGTTTTTTCGTGAAAAATGTGTAGCAGATTGCTACGTGTGGAAAATCAAAGTCAAGAGACTTTCCATAGGAAAATTGCATGTGATGCTATTAGGCTTGCCTTGGCTGGCCGCCTAAAACTTGCCACAGGCCTGTCAATTCCTTGGCGAATTTGGACGACTGAGATTGTAGCTTATGAGAAAGGATGGCCATTTATTATGACCACATCCTGTTGTATAGGAAAGTTGCGCCATTGGCATAGTGGCGCCTGGCGTAGCCATGGCATAGCTACATGCCAGTGGCGTAGCCATGGCAGGTTTTTTTAGCATGTTGGTGTTAGACCCAAATGTGGCGTGGCAACATTGGCCATGTTGCCACAACAATCCCAATGCTCAGGGAAACGTTACTTGGCTTGGTTGGGCGTAAAAACTTTGCCTGACTTAGGTTTTGTATGCCAAAACTCTAATTAGTGCATGGAGCATGTATCCATGACGCATCGACGTTTTGTGCAAATGGTGTCATAGCCATACCGAAAGAACCATAGCAGGACCATCATATGGAAACGACCACATGAGTAAGGATTTCCCGCGGTGGCTATGATATGGCGTCTTTATTAGGGTTTCCTGGGTCCTGCACGGCTCGTGGCATGTTGTGGGGCCGAAGTGGCATAATTTGTGCCACGACAGAAATTAGGTTTCGACCATTTAAGGTCGTGTCTCTGGTTAGGATAACCACATGAAGTCTGTTATGGCGCTGGCCACGAACATATGATGGGTTGGCACGTAAGTGCACTATTTATGGTATGTTGCCACGTTCATCATGCTTACGTGGTAAAGTGGCACGTTTAGCATGTTTGGCATGCCAATTAGCGTATTGGTGCAACCTTGCCTCTTTTGATGTTATGGCAGGTTTAAGATGACCTGATTGGTCAATTAAAAGAGGGGCCGACCAAGCATGGGTGTGGCCACACTTTTAGTGTGCGTGTGGTAAGTTTAGAGCGACCTGATTGGTCGATGGGAAGGGGGCTGACAAGCAACATGGGTCGGCCTCATTCTAAATGCTTGTGGCGCATTTAGAGCGACCTGATTGGTCGATGGAAAGTGGGCCGGCAAGCAAGGGCGTGGCCACACTTCCAGCGCGCCATGTCGGGTTTAAAGCGACCTTATTGGTCGATGGAAAGGGGGCCGGCAAGCAAGGACGTGGCCACACTTCCAGTAGCACCGTGGAGGGTTTGAAGCGACCTGGTTGGTTGATGGAAAGGGGGACGGAAAGCAAGGTCATGGCCACACTTCCAGCGCGCCGTGGAGGGTTTAAAGCGACATGATTGGTCGATGGAAATGGGGCCGGTTGAGCAGCATGGGTGTGGCCACTTACAAGTGGCGCCGGCTGGCTTATGGCATGGCCACACCTCCTTTTGTTGCTGCTCCCATTCCGCGGCTCCTTGTTTTATGATTTTGGGTAGGATTTTGCACCTACTAATCCACGGCGGATTAATTACTTAGTTCTCCTAGGCTTAATTTCGACAGAAAGGTCTAATATCTTTACGCGGCGCACGCTAAAATCCCTAATTTTGCAAATTAGTCGGGTAATATCTGAATCTTGTGAATTATCACAAAATTGATTGAATTCTATGTGTTGACACAATTATTTAAGTTCATTGCCGAAGCAAGGTGCTTTCCGATTGAATACTTTATGCATGGACCTTATCCTTGATACTTGGAAACTCGTGCGCTACTCACATACGAGTGAACACAAATTTTCATACCATATCAATATTAAGGGTTCAAGTAGGGAACATAGCACATTCAAAGAAACTTTTACTAATTAAATAATATAGGCAGGGTGCCGAAATTTACAGAATATTTGGGATTATTGCTATATGCACCATTTTGGTGGATATACGTTGCTCAATAAATGCGCCAGTGAATAGGTTGAACACTCATCACTTTTACATGGCTCTGTTTCTTTGCAGAGTTACGGCACATTAAATGTAGGGTTTTACAAATTTGGCCCTGAACTAAAAACCATCATAACCATTAAGTCCCCTGATTGGCACGTAACAGTGACATTGTTGCGAGGTAAGCATGAGATGGTGACAGAAAAGGATAAAAAATCGAAAGGGCAATACATGAGAAGATTACCAGGAAAATTCGAATGACCTTTGGAAAGAGGCCCGAGCAATCTCCCAATCTTTGTGTTGGCGCACTTGTGTCTTGGACACGAATGCACGGGGTGCCATGTATTGTTTGTGCAGCGAGCCTTGAATACAAAGATGAGTGTTTAGGTGGTGGAGTCAACACTATAATGTATTGAGGCAGTATGCATGACAACATAGTAGTGAGTGTTGAGGAATTTGTGCGTCTCAACACTAAAAGGAGAGAAGTGTTGAGGCAGTTTTCCTGGCAACACAGTGATGAGTGTTGAGGAATTTGAACGTCTCAACACTAAGAGGAAAAATGTGTTGAGGTAGTTTTCCTGGCAACACAGTAGTGAGTGTTGAGGAATTTGCACGTCTCAACACTAAGAGAAAAGGATGTGTTGATGCCCGGAAACACAGTGGTGAGTGTTGAGGAATTTGTACGTCTCAACACTAAGAGAAAAGGATGTGTTGATGCCCGGCAACACAGTGGTGAGTGTTGAGGAATTTTCACGTCTCAACACTATGAGAAAGGATATGTTGATGTCCGGCAACACAGTGGTGAGTTTTGAGGAATTTGTACGTCTCAACACTAAGAGAAAAGGATATGTTGATGCTCGGCAACACAGTGGTGAGTGTTGAGGAATTTGTACGTCTCAACACTAAGAGAAAAGGATGTGTTGATGCTCGGAAACACAGTGGTGATGTACTACCCTGTATTTTTAGCTACTGTTTCGGATCGGGTTATACCCGTATTAGTTAACCTTGTGGCTTAGATTGTTGTTCCTTAGCCTTAGCCTAGGTGGGTGGATTGAACTAGAAAGGCTACAAGTTAGGGTGGAAATAGAATAATCAATAATAAATAAAATTAAGGTAAAATAAAAAGATAAATAATAAATAAAATAGTTAGGTTTTCTATTAATGTAAATGGAAGTAATTTTAGAAGTTGGAAAAGAAAGGCTAGGAGAAAAAGAAGGAGATGGAGGTAGATATTTTTGGAGAATAACGATAAAAAAAATCAAGAGGATTTTATAGCAATTGAGAGGTAGAATGTGAAACCCTTTCTCTTTTTGGTTTATTTCGTATGCCTTTGTATTGTTAGGTTTCTGCAATTTAATTGAATACATATATGTCTATTATTGATGATCAGGCTTCACCTATTGATAGAAAACATGTTTAGGTATCACTTGTTAAAATTTGAAAATTTCCCTACACAAATTCACTGTTGAATGTTCCTTATAATTTGGATTATGATTTCAGAAATTCTGGACAGTTTCGTTTTATTGTGGTTTTGATATTCTTAGGAAACCTTAATGATGTTAAAATGATTTGAGATCTTAACTAAAGTTTTAGATAAATGTATTATCTTTCATTTTGCTTTGGGTTTGCTTAATCTGAGACTAATATGAATTTATGGTGAATATTATGGTGAAATGATGTTATCTGCCTAGATTTTGTAATGTGTTTGTAAAATCAATATTTTTTGATTTAGTCGTTAGTTTCATATGCAATTTGGATATGTTATACATGACGGTGTCAGGAATATTCTCTATAATTTTTAGATAGACTGGACAAAGTTATCATTATGAAACCTATAAAGTAGAATTTCCCAGTTAGTGTGTTTGCTTAAATGCTTGAAAGAACTACATCGTTAGTTGGGTTGTGAATTTCTAACTTGTTGATGAAATGGTTTGGAATATCAAGATGGTTATTGTATGATAAAATTATTATAAAAATAATTGGATGGATATGTTAGTTCATATGGCGGTGCCCGTACCGAGGATATACGGATAGGTGGGGCACGACCCAAGGATACTCGTGCAAAAAGTAGTGTGGATTTATAAATAAATTGATATACTTATTTGAATGGCGGTGCCCGTCATGCGAGGAACACGGATAGGTGGGGCACGACCCAAGGATACTCGTGCTACGGTAGATGAATGAATATATTTTTTTGAATGGTGGTGCCTGTACCGAGGATACACGGATAGGTGGGGCACGACCCAAGGATACTTGTGCAAGTGAGGTTGACAGTCACGTGCCGAGGATACACGGATAAGTGGGGCACAAACCGAGGATACTCGTGCATTTAATAGAATTTGATAGATTGTGAGTTATTTGATAAACTATATATAATTAAATCCTTGAAGTTACACCATATACTGTTGTTGTGCGTATTATCTTTGATTGGTTGACATGTTTGCTTATATTTTGAGAAAGAGAATGCATTCTATTGAGCTGTCATCTCACCCCAATTGACAATCCTTGCAGATTCATGGAAGTTGGTAGTGGAAGCTAAAAATGAGTAGATTAGTGATTGCATTGTTCTCTTCTATTGTTTGAAGTGTAAATTGAAGTAAAATAAATGTTTAGTTGAAATTTTTTTTAACGATGTTTAATGTATTCATATGCTTCAATTCATGTATAAAAGTTTCAATTATGTTTAGTATAATAGTAAATTAGCAAGGAGAAATATATGCATAAGTCTCGTTCCGACCCGTAACGCTTTGAGTTCGGATCTCCATACGGGTTTGAACCTGATCCGGAACTCGGGGTGTTACAGGTCAGTGTTGAGGAATTTGTACGTCTCAACACGAAGAGAAAAGTATGTATTGATTCCCGACAACATAGTGGTGAGCGTTGAGGAATTGGCACGTCTCAACACTAAGAGAAAGGATGTGTTGATGCACGACAACACAGTGGTGAGTGTTGGGGAATTTGTACGTCTCAACACTAAGAGAAAATGATGTGTTGATGCTCGACAACACAGTGGTGAGTGCTGAGAAATTTGTACGTCTGAACACTAAGAGAAAATGATGTGTTGATGCCTGGCAACACAGTGGTTAGTGTTGACGAATTTGCACGTCTCAACACCAAGAGAAAATAATATGTTGATGCCCGGCAACACACCGGTGGTATTTATTGAGGAATTTGCACGTCTCAACCCTAATATAAAATGATGTGTTGATGCCCGAAAACACAGTGGTGAGTGTTGAGGAATTTGTACGTCTCAACACTAAGAGAAAAGGATGTGTTGAGGAAGCATTACTAGAAACACAGTGGTGAGTGTTGAGGAATTTGTACGTCTCAACACTAAGAGAAAAGGATGTGTTGATGCGGTGAGTGTTGCATAATTTGCACGTCTCAAAACTAAGAAAAAAGGATGTGTTGATGCCCGGCAACACAGTGGTGAGTGTTGAGGAATTTGTACGTCTCAACACTAAGAGAAAAGGATGTGTTGATGCTCGGCAACACAGCGGTGAGTGTTGAGAAATTTGTACGTATAAACACTAAGAGAAAATGATGTGTTGATGCCTGGCAACACAGTGGTGAGTGTTGAGGAATTTGCACATCTCAACACTAAGAGAAAAGAATATGTTGATGCCCGGCAACACAGTGGTGAGTGTTGAGGAATTTGCACGTCTTAACCCTAAGAGAAAATGATGTGTTGATGCCGGAATCACAGTGTGAGTGTTGATGAATTTGTACGTCTCAACACTAAGAGAAAAGTATGTGTTGAGGAAACATGCCTAACAACACAATGGTGAGTGTTGAGAAATTTGCGTCTCAACACTAAGAGAAAAGGATGTGTTGATGACCGACAAAACAGATTGGTGAGTCTTGAGGAATTTGCATGTCTCGACACTAAGAGAGAGAGGATGTGTTTATGCACGGCAACAGGTGGTAAGTGTTGAGGAATTTGCACGTCTCAACACTATGAGAAAGGATGTGTTGATGCCCGACAACACGGTGGTGAGTGTTGAGGAATTTATGCGTCTCAACACTAAGAGAAAAGGAGGATGTGTTGATGCTCGGCAACACGGTGGTGAATGTTGAGGAATTTGTACGTCTCAACACTAAGATAAAGGATGTGTTGATGCTCGGAAACACAGTGGTGAGTGTTGAGGAATTTGTACGTCTCAACACTAAGAGAAAATACTGTGTTGATGCCCGACAATACACTGGTGAGTGTTGAGGAATTTGCACATCTCAACACTAAGAGAAAAGAATATGTTGATGCTCGACAACACAGTGGTGAGTGGTGAGGAATGTGTACGTCTCAACACTAATAGAAAAGGATGTGTTGATGCAGAAAACACGGTGGTGAGTGTTGAGGAATTTGCACGTCTCAACACTAAGATAAAAGGATGTGATGATGCCGGAAACACAGTGGTGAGTGTTGAGGAATTTGAACATCTCAACACTAAGAGAAAAGGATGTGTTGAGGAAGCATGCCTAGCTACACAATGGTGAGTGTTGAGGAATTTAACGTCTCAACACTAAGAGAAAGGATGTGTTGATGCCCGACAACCACGAGTGGTTAGTCTTGAGGAATTTGAACGTCTCAACACTAAGAGAAAAGGATGTGTTGATGCCCGACAACATAGTGGTGAGTCTTTGGAATTTGCACGTCTCAACACTAAGTGAAAATGATGTGTTGATGCCCGGCAACACATTGGTGAGTGTTTAGGAATTTGTACGTGTCAACACTAATAGAAAAGGATGTGTTGAGGAAGCATTCCTAGCAACACAGTGGTGAGTGTTGAGTAATTTTCACGTCTCAACACTAGGAGAAAAGGATGTGTAGATGCCGACGACACGGTGGTGAGTGTTGAGGAATTTGCACGTCTCAACACTAAGAGAAAAGGATGTGTTAAGGAAGCATGCCTAGCAATACAGTGGTGATTGTTGAGGAATTTGTACGTCTCAACACTAAGAGAAAAGGATGTGTTGATGCCACGACAACACGGTGGTGAGTGTTGAAATTTGCACGTCTCAACACTAATAGAAAAGCATGTGTTGATGCTCGCTTAACACGAGTGGTGAGTGTTGAGGAATTTGTACGTCTCAACACTAAGAGAAAATGATGTGTTGAGGAAGCATTCCTAGCAACACAATGGTGAGTGTTGAGGAATTTGCACGTCTCAACACTAAGAGAAAAGGGTGTGTTGATGACCGACAACACAGTGGTGAGTGTTAGGGAATTTGCACGTCTTAACACTAAGAAAAGGATGTGTTGATGCCCGCAGCAACACCGTGGCTAGTGTTGAGGAATTTGTACGTCTCAACACTTGGAGAAAATGATGTGTTAAGGAAGCATGCCTAGAAACACAGTGGTGAGTGTTGAGGAATTTGCACGTCTCAACACTAAGAGAAAATGCTGTGTTGATGGCCGGAAACACAGTTGTGAGTGTTGAGGAATTTGCATATCTTCACACTAAGAGGGAACGTGTTAAGGCGGTATGCCTGACAACACAATAATGGTATTGAGGAATTTGCATGTCTCAACATTAAAATATTTAAAATTTATTGAATATGCCTAATAGATACTCCGTTCGTCCCTAATTAGATGAGCTATCTGGTTTTTAGTTTTGTCCACAAATAGATGAGCTATTTCCCGAACCAAGGGATATTTCTAAAACTACCCTTTTAATTGATTATTTTTTCTATAATAAATAAGTATAATTTGATAATCATGTTTATATTAATTTGTGTAGGTGTTTTAAAATGCTTTTCAACTGTGTAAAGTTTATAAGTTTAAGAGATAAATCATTTATAAATTTTACTAATTATTGCCCATAAGGGTATAATTGTAAAAAATACTTAAATATACTCCACTTTCCTCCTTGCCTTAAAATTTGTGCAAACTATAAATAGCTCATCTAATTAGGGACGGAGGGAGTATAAAACATTTATTTTAATGATAGTTACTTAGCTCTGTCTCCGCTATGCATGTCCTTCGCGCATTATTGGGCTTTGGGTATTTTAGGCTCCCAGTGAGTGGCTTGACATCGGTGTTAGTGATGACATCAGGATGATAACAGGTTGATAGACGGAAAAAATTCCCCAGGTCTTTGATGGGATGAAACAAAAGGTGGCCACAACTGTGAACCTTGGCTGGATGCGATCATGTTCCTTGACAGGGAGGAGTGTGGTGGCTACAGGCACGAACCTTGGAAGGAAGGAGTGTGGAGGCTACGACACGAACCTTGGCAGGAAGAAGTGGCGGCTACGGCACGATCCTTGGCGGAAGGAGGCGTTGAAGCTTATGGAGCAGAACGCCAGGCGAAGCGGCTGCTGGAGGCGAATATCGAGGCAAAGCGGCAAGATCGAGCATGCAACTACATAGAAAATAGTGGAGTGCAGCTTCACAATCCCAACGAAGTATTCAAGTCGTTAACCTCAGAGCTTCGTGAAAAACCTAAGGTTAAAGGAGAATCGACTCTAGTTGCAACTAGTATCACATAGGAGGTGTGGGGATTAGGTTTCCCAGTTGCTAGAGTTCTCCTTATATAGTTTTAAAATCAGGGTTTGCAATCTAAGTTACCTTAGTAACCAATCATTCAATATTCACTAGTTAGATGAAAACTGATTCAACTCAAGCTAATATCTTTCAACCGTTAGATCGAACTTAGCTTGTTATACACAAATGAATTTTACCTTCATTTAGGTTTGAGTAACTGTACCTAAATATTTACACTAGGTTGGCTCAACGGTAGTTAACCAAATTTAACTATATGAACACTTTCATATCAACCTTAATCATCTTAACCACAACTAGTTCAAATGACTCAAATGAAACTAGTTATGGAGTTGTTCAATTGCTATATTCTCATAGAAGTTTACAAGAACACAATTGAAGCAAAATTGGTTTGATTCACTTGAATCAATTCATGAACATTATAGCCACGGTTTGCAAATATTGCATTCCTTATTATATAAATTTATTAGTTCATGAACAACCCGATTTTAGAACATGATTCACTTAGGTATGCAAATGTGTACGCATACCTTAGTGACATGATTTGGGTTTGGGTTCGCGAGAATACGAACAAACTTCATGAGAAATTCCCGGACCTATACCTTACGTAAGTACGCATACCGGTATGTGTACTTAGGTACATGGACTTTCACAAACCAGCATGTACACATACGGGTATGCGCTATGGTTCCCGGACATGGATTACATATATGCAAGTACGCATACTATATGCAAATCCAATTATTCTAAACTCTATTTCAATCATTGAAACTCTCTTAGAGGATGACAATAGTCGTTTTCACATACTATTAGCATCAAAGCAATTTCCAAGTTATTGAAATAATCATAACTTGAAACATTCCAAGTATACACCAAATGATTGTATCACACAAACCATGTAAGATGTTATCAAGAATTTTCCCATGATCATCTTTTGACTTTCGTCAAGAATATAAGATGAACTTGGTTGAAGCAAAAGCTTACCAACACATATTTCGAGAAATATGTAAGCAGGATAAACTCAACTTGAAATCTCAAATGTGCATAATCGAATACTATATAGTAATACGACTTTTGTCTCAATATAGAAGATAGAGTAGAAATAAACTTTCCAAGTGATAGATGAGTTTCAGTCTCCACATATTTGTTGATGAAGTTCCACAAGCTCTCCTTAGTAGTTCTTCGTCTTCAATTGATGAATGTCGTGAAGTCTAATTCTCAACTACACAATCTATCCTAGTCTGAGACATCACAATAAGTAGACTAGAAATCAAGACTTATATTTTTGATCACTAACATTGACAAACAAGCTTGAGATAACAACGCTTACCGAGTTAACCGAGCGGTGCTCTAACAAAAATGAGAAAAATATGTTGGTTTACCCATTGCACTTGATTTGCTAACAAGTCTTCTAAATTAAAAATGCGATTTTAGTCACCTCTTATCATCATTTTCACCACCACACACCATCAAATCCCACCATGTTTCAACTAGTGTTTCTAGAATCGATCAAACTACCATACATTTGTGATGTTGAACCAGTGAACCAGATCACTATCTTGTCTGTTTTCCGGCACTAGTGAACCATCACAAAAATTTGAGAACGCATTGAGTTATACAAGGCCAAGGATGACCCTACCAAGGTAAATCCGAGTTATATCATCTCTTAGTTTGGTTATAAAAAAAACTTGATACATAAATTTAGTAGGGTGAACAAAAAACATCCAAACTCGTGGATTCCATCCAATACGATTCTTATTTCGGCGAGGTGGACACCCGGTCTGTTTGTTGACGAATTGGACGCGGGTGAATTTTTTAAACCGATCATTTTAACGAGTTGAATGTGGGTGGACCATCACCCATCCGTTGGACACCCGATCTTAAGGATAACGTTGGTATTATACATATATGAAGGTTATTACACAAAATTGGTAGATAATATATATAGTTTTCTATAGAGATGCATTGGAGTTCCACAAAGATAATCAAAAAGTTTCAATTTTGGATTGATCGGAAGCCCCTCATGTCGATAAAAATTATAATTTTGGTTGTTGGAAAGACATTATGTTAATCTTGTTATGTTGATTACTAATATTTGGTAATATAGGTTTTAAAACTAAGTTATATTACTCATATTCGATATTTACTTGTTTTCGTTTATATCTGCAAATCCATCGCATCCAACCCGCTCATCCGCTCACCCGCGGATATCAAATCCGACGGGTAATAGTTTGGACATGGGTGAAAATCACAAATCCTCCATTTAGACGGATTAGACACATACGATTAATCTAAGTCCTTATCCACCTATCCGTTGCTCACCCTCTGAATATCATTCGGTGGAATATTACTATTAGCCCAATAGATAGATAGAAAATTGCCCAACCACATTAAGACCATACAAATTTATGTTATCATTATCGGCCGAATAAGACCAGAAAGGAAATCATATGTAGGGGTGATCATTTTATCCGTAATCCGTGGATTTAACCGGACCAAACGTATTTGTGCGGATGGATGTCCGGACCGTTCGCTAATGGGTTGGATGCGGATGGGATTTTTGAAATCCAAGCGATTACGGATTGGACCGGATGCAACCTTGCAAATCCGTTGGACATCCATACCCATTAGATCAAGGGCATTTATATAGTTTCTAGAAAATATATGAATAGTTTTAGAATTTATAGGTGTTTGCTTGGAGTGTTGTCCATGGCATTTCTATATTTATATAGATATATAAAATGTGTAGGTTCTATAAAAGTCATCTATATAGGCTTTATTTTTTCATTAGAAATTTTAACCAACATAAATCCATTGGATTATCCGCACCCAAAATCCGTTCATCCGTGCATCCATTGGATGTTGGATTGTATGCGGTTGCCAAACTTGAAATCCGTGGTGTTTTGGATTTGGATACGGATGAAGTGAAAACCGGTCCATCCGGCCCATGCTCACCCCTAATCATATGTGTTATTTGGGAAACATTGTAATTGTCTAATTGGTGCACAACTTCAACTTTGATAGTCCTTTAGATTTTCAATCTTTGTTTTAGGCTGTCAATCTAGGATTTTATGTCGCTGCCTTCTACTGGTCTATATTGAAAAAATAAAGAAAAAATTGGCGGCCTTAGGCCGCCTTTCGAGAACTTGTAGCCTACCCAATAAAATTTCCAAGGTCCGTCCCTGCCCAAGGTTTTATTTGAATTGAAACTACTAAATTAACTAACCAATCATCCAACGCCACTTTTGCTCAGTCGGTAGAAAGTAACAGTGGTTAGTCAAATAAGATTTTGAATGACTTGGGGAGTTCACAAATCTTGTTAGTCCATAGAGATTTTTAGAGAGTCTCTTAATATCTCTTGTTATTGGTTAGAGACTTTTTCAAGTCATTTAAATTCTACGAAACTCCATGTTATTGGATTGGGATTTCATAAGAGTCACTCCAACGCTCCTGTTATTCGAATGAGAATTGAAAGTCATTGATTTGTTGTTTTCAGAGATTGGAGAGACTTTTTCTTAAAAATAGGCATGATAGAAATCTCTCCTCAAGAGGTGATATTTCTAGAGACTTGGAAATTTGGAGATTTTTTGGTTTTGGGAGTGAACCATTTTTCTCTCTCCTTATGCCTTAATACACTTAAGGACCATTTGGAAAAGGGTAACCAAGACAAAATGTGGAATAATGTGATTTTTTAAATTGGAGAATATATATTTTAAAACCGGTTATGTGAAGTCTTTGTGATATATATAGATTTTAAAATATATATTTTAGAAGTCATGATTTTTTTTCTCCGCATAGAAAATAAAATGTGGGACGACTGGAATAAAGTGAATGAAAATTTAGGCATAGGATAGCAGTGAGATTTATTTTGACATTGGACACATATTTCATTAGGTGGTCATGGTACTTTTATTATTATTGTAACGTGAATAATAAAAAAATCGATAATATAGGGAATTAATCAGGAATATTATACAATTTTGTCTCTACAAATCACATAAACTTTCTACAAGTCTCATTTTTTTGTCCATATAAATCTCATTTTTTGTCTCTATAAGTCACAATGACTCTCTAAAATTCTCTCAGAGAATCACTAGAAATCTCTAGATTTTCAGAGAATCTCTAGAAGTCACTCAAATTAAAATCTATGAAAGTCCATAGAAATCTTGTTTGACTACCCCCTTATGAGAGGGAGTTAACCTTGGTCTTTATCTTGGGCTTAGAAGTGTGGACAGTTTTAGGACTGCACAATCTGAACTGGACACTAGAGTCCTCCTTGGTCGATTTGTTCATAAAGGTTTTCCCTATTTCCCATCCCATTTTTCCTATTTCCCATCCCCTTCACAATTTCAAAAATCAATTTATTTTTTAATTTTGATTTTTCCTATGTACCACCCATAAAAAAAATTGATATTGACCATGACTATTACTATTTTTATTTGTCTTCTTGTACTTCCTGTTCATCACTCTTTTCCATTAGTGAAAACCAAAAACTATAGAGTTAGAAACCCTAAGATAAATTCCAATTGCTTATTACAATACACTTATTTTCTTTTAGGTTAGATTCCAATTGATTATTACAATACACTTATTATCTTTTAGGCTAGATTCCAATTGATTATTACAATACACTTTTTTTTTTGTCCATCATCAATTTGCTAATCGACGATTGATTGGTAAGTCATTATTATGGAAGAATCTATTATTAGAAATAAAGGAAAAAATATCTCAACCCTACATCAAGTACATAATAGTTAACAATTTTATTTGAAAGTAGGTTTTATTTGAAATTAGCACAAAAGATATTTTTTTTTTTTGATGTAAAAAGGAATTATATTAATCAAAAAATATAGTACATAATGTTTATGATCTCATTTTTATCAAAAACATTGGAAATAACACTAGATTTTAAAACCCTGTGCTGAATGTGGGAGAACATGTGCCGTTGATTCTTAGCTCGAGCTTGTTTTGCAATGTAGTCCGCCGCAGAGTTATATTTTTTGTTTATATACTTTACCTGGGCTTGCAAAAGTTTTTCCAGTATTGAGTTCACTTCTTGTATGGTGTTATCCGCGCTCCAAGGAGAATCTTTGCAAGACCTGTTGACCATCTCCGCCAGAGTTTTGCAGTCCGTAACTATTGAGACGGTGGATAATATATTTGTACTTAACCAAGCAGACGCCTTTAGCAAAGCTTTTGATTCTGCATGAAAAGCGGAGGAAGCCCACTCTGAACCAGCTTCAATATACATGATTGTTTCGTTGTCCACGGAATAAATTGAAACATCGTATCCCATGGTTGAATCCTCTTTTTAAAAGCCGCATCAATAAATATTATCCAATTCGAAGATAGGTCAGACCAATTCTCTTTGGGGACATTTCTTCTTTTTATCTTCATTGATTTTTGGATCCTTTCCTGGTATTGCGGGTCGAGAAATTTCTTGATTTGCTCCATGAGGTGAATCGGGTTCGGGCTTATTTTCTTAAAAACTACAGGAACATCTGTGTTTCCAAATGAATCAGGATATAGTAGCTATTTTATCCGATACTTGAATGAACTCTTGGTCCGTGATCCAATCTTTTATCCAATTTTCAATGGAGTTCGAAGTAAGTCTAGTGTTCACCGCTTCTAGAGATAGACCAAACCAAATAGCTCTTGCGAAGGGACAAAAGCGAAAAAGGTGTTGTTCTGATTCTTGCTCTTGGGAATTACACATTGGACACTCTGTGTTTATGTCTGCATTATGCGCTCCGAGTCTTGAATTAGTTGGAAGAGCTTTGGGGGCTAATTTCCGGACGAATAATTTGATCCTAGGGATTACTTGGATTTTCCAAATTTTTTGCCAGGGAAAGGAGATTAATGTATTGCTCTCTTGATCTTGTTGTATGAGAAAGTTATAAGCGAGTTTTTGCGAGAAGGTTCTGAAGGATGATGTTGCCATCTTACTTTTTCTTATTCTTTTGTCTTTTTGGAGTGATAGCTAGAATTTTCGCTTTTATTTATGGATCAAAATAAGTATCAAGTTTTTCTTGATCCCATGTATTTTCGGGAGTGATCAACTCATTTACCCTTTGTGGAACCGGATCTTGAATATTAGTGGGCTTTTCAATGATATATGTTTTAGGAACCCATTTGTCTTCCCAAATTTTTGTGGAAGCTCCATTTTTAACTTGCCAGATAAAATTACCTCTAATCAGATCCAAACCTTTTTTAATGCTTGTCCAAATCCAAGATAATTTGGAAGATCTAGAGAATTCCAAAGGATGAGAGTTTGGGAAATATTTAACTTTGAGGAGTTGAGCCCAAAGTTGATCTTGCTCCGAGATAAGACGGCTAGCTAGTTTAGTAAGGAGAGCTATGTTAAACTGGTGTGGATTCTTGATTCCAAGACCTCCTTGGGAAATAGGCTTGCAGATATTGGCCCACGCCCTTTTATATCCTCCTTTGCTTTTGGGCTTATCTTTATTCCACCAAAAATCTCTTTGGATTTTGTCCATTTGATCTAACGTTTCTTTAGGAAGAGCTAGCACTTGCATTTGGTAAGTAGGATAACCTTGAAGAATGGATTTAATTAGGACTGTTCTGCCAGCTTGAGAGAGCAATTTCGATTTCCAGCCTTGAAGGGTGGCATAATATATTTGTAGCAGGGGTTCAAAATTTTCTTTTCTCTTTTTATCGAAGAAGAGAAGGGTTCCCAGATATCTATCATTTTTTGTCATCAAGGGAACTTTTAGAACTCTCGCAATGATTTTTCCATGTTTTATTTGAATTCTTGAAATTGAAGTAGAATCTTTTGGATTTTCGGAGGTTTACCATTTGACCCGTAATCTCTCCAAATCTTGATAGGACGTCTAACAGATTTTTTGCCTCACCTAGATCAGCTTTTGTGAATAAAAAGCAGTCATCTGCGAAGAAAAGATGAGAGATATTCGGTGCATCTTTATTTATTTTTAGGCCCGAAATTTTCTTCTTAGAAACCGCTTTTTCAAGAAGTCTAGAAAGAATCTCCATGCAAATTCAAGAAGTCTAGAGAATCTCCGGGTCCGAAATTTACCACTTCCAGAGGACTAAGACAAATTAGCACAACAGATGGTTTTAGGAAATATGAAATTTTATATGAGTGGTACTTAGGATAATTCGGGATAGGAACTAAGAGGGATATGAAATAGGAAAAATGGGGATGGGAAATTGGGAAAACCTTCATAAATGAGCATCCCTATTTCCATTTCCAAGGAGCAGCAGAAGAAGGCACTGTTAGTCACATAACCAGAAAGTCCATCAGGAAGATCTGTCTAAGAGATTGGTTGTAAAACTAAAAAGGCTCGTCGACATGATCTTAAATCTAAATAATTGAATTCCTGAAAAAATAATAAAATAATAAAAATAAAAAAATACAGTGCTTTATCTTTCAGTTGGGTTTTCTTGATGAGCTTTGGAGCCACATGAACCTTCCTTGCCATGGCAATGACCATGTGTATGATCTTCCCGACTATCTTTTGTATGGGTGCCAGGCGTTCCCCACAACAGTAACATGCTAATGAATATCACAATCAAACATGTTCCAACATCGGCAAGAACTGCTGCCCATAAAACAGGGTGACCAGCAACTGCTGATGCAAGAACAGCAACCTTGGAAACGATCGAAAAACTCACATTTACAATTATTGTTATTCTAGTCCTTCTAGCTAGTCGAATGGCCAGAGGTATTTTTCCAATGTCGTTCGACATTAGTGTTAGGTGGCTCGTCTCTGCAGCCAAAGCAGAACCTCCAATTCCCATTGCGATACCAATATCAGCAGTTGCTAATGCAGGTGCATCGTTTACCCCATCACCAATCATCGCTGTTGGTCCTTGTTGTTTAAGCTCTTTTATGAAGTTGACCTTCTCTTCTGGTAGAAGATCTGCATAGATGTAATCTAAAGCCTGCTGCCCTAGCTGATCTTGGACCCTCATTGCGGCAGAATGACTATCTCCAGTAAGCATTGCAGTTTCAAGTCCCAAAACCTTCAACTGCTGGATCGCTTCTGCAACTCCAGTTCGACAGGTATCAGCAACACTGAATGTGCCTATCTGAATGTTCTCTAAGAAAACATATCCAATTGTTTCTCCATCTCTTTCAAGATCTGAAACTGCAATTTATTTATCCAAAGAGACTTATTAGAATCTCATTTTCTCATTTAAAAAGAAAAGTGAAAAAGATTTATGGATGAAAGTATAAGTGATTAAATTACCAATTTCACATCCTACTCTAGTAGCCATTTTCTTGTTTCCAATATAAATTTTTTTCCCATCAATTTCTCCAGAAATGCCTTCGCCAGGAAAGTTTTGATATTCTGTCACGTTTTCTGGTTGAGGATGGATTGAGTTTGAGGACCCGTATTCCACCAGTGCAGCAGCCATTGGATGACTCGACTTGCTCTCTATGCTTGCAACCCTACCAAAACTCAAAAGAAAAATTCAATATTATAATGGGATTCATTTTAAATTCAAAGTGCTGGATACAAACAAGCCAGAAATCCAAGTATTAAATTGTTGAAGTATCGAGAAGTCTGTAACTTACCAGTAGATTAAATTGTCCAGGCTAACGTCTTGAGAGACTGATTGGAAGCCTGTCACGGAGAATGTTCCTCTTGTTAGTGTTCCAGTTTTGTCGAATGCCACGACCTTGATTTTCGCCAATATCTCCAAATAGTCGCCACCCTTTATTAGAAGACCACTCGTTGCTCCCTTGGTCAGCGCACAGAAAATCGCAGTCGGCGTGGAGATAATTAGAGAACATGGGCACGCACTCACTAGCACCACCAAAGCGAGATGCCCCCATTTCTTTAAGTTATGGAATTTCAACGCTGCCGGAATCACGGCTAGCAGGATCGCTAGCAGTATCACCACTGCAATAAAGTATGACATATTACTTCAGAAGCTGCATGGTGTTCACCGGAGTTCTGTTTTGGAATAAAAGCAAATCTCATTAATTTCGGAAACTGTTTAGTGCAGTGAACTGCATACCTGGAGTGTAATATTTTGAAACATTGTCGATGATAAGTTGCGTTTTCGATCGTGTGTTTTGTGCCTCTTCTACAAGCTTAGACATTTTAGACACTGCACAATCATCAGCTAATGCTGTTGTTCTTACACTTATATAACCTGCAACAAAAATTGAATCTCGGCTTAACATTTATCAAAATATGACGACGAAAAAAAATCGTTAAAACTGATAATAAAGTGGGATGTGAATTACCATTCAGATTAATTGTTCCAGCTAATACTTTTGATTCCAATTCTTTCGTTACTGGAAATGGTTCTCCTGTCAAAGATTTTTCATCGACTTCACATTTCCCTTCAACAACTATTCCATCAATTGGAATAATTTCTCCCTCTTTCACAGCGAGAATAGTGTGAAGTTCAACGTCTTTCGCATTTACAACATCTCCACTCTCAGCTAAAACTGCTTTATGTGGAGCCAAGCTCAATAAAGTGGACATCGCAGCAGCAGCCTGTATATGTTAAAATTTGAAAGAAAATTAGCTTCACTACCCCTATATCTCTCGTAATGGAAGAAGTGCTTGAACCTAAGCAGAGAACTAAATCGAGTGAGTACCTTGTAACTGGCTATATATTCAAGCCACTCCCAATGGTGAATAGAAAGACTATCGAACCAGCTTCTATGAAGTCTTGCATTGCCGCTGTTCCCACAACTGCCAGAAAAATAAAATAAATCATATCTTGACAACACAAAACAGATCAGTAGCAAATAAAAATAAAAAAACTGAAAATTTTCGGCTTAGGGTCCTGTATGATTACCAGCAATTAGCATAAGAATGTTGATGTCTATGGTCATGTTTCTCGCCGAACCGTAGGATCTGGCCACAATAGGTGGTAGCCCAAAGATTGCTGCTGCTAGGGATAACCATTTCAATGGGTGATATATATATTGAAACAATGACACTATTAGTAATAAACCACATCCCATAGTGTACCACTTAGGCCATCTAATTCCCTTCTTTTCTTCCCCATAGACTCGAACATTAGCCTCTAGCCCTGCCTGATTCAGTGCGTTAACTGCAATCCAAGAGTGATGCAAGTGAGGAGGGATAAAAGTGGTGGTGAGAAAGAAAAAACAAAAACAAAAAAAAAACTGTAAATTTTAAGAGCTTTTCTTACCAATTTGGGCTTTTGTACTTAGGAGGTCGTCGTGAAACACAATGACGGTCTGCGTAGTAACGTTGACCAGAACCTTTTCTACTCCATTCATGGAGTTTAGTATCCTTTCTACTAGTGGCACTTCTGAGGTGCAACATAATCCCAAAACATCGAAGTAACTTTTCGTCATACTTATTGTTGCTTGAAGAATGACTGTAGGAGAAGAAAGACAGTATATTGGAATAGAGAGTTTGAAGAGAAGATAACAAGAAATGCCTTGACAGAGTGATATGTGTCTACTAATATATATGACGAATCAAGAAACTAAAAGAAAAAAGAAATAAATAATAAATCACTTTTATTTATCTTTTATAGTGGAATGCATAAAGTGGTGATCACCTATATGGAAATACATGGATGGAATGATAAAAAGAGTGAAAAGAATGTGGAATCCACAAATGAATAACTACACCACACCAGCATTTTCTTGTCTATTTGTTGAGGTTTAAGTAAGTAGGTCAAAAATAAGTGCAACCAAAAATAAGGAGCTAATTATAACACCATTATCTTGAAGTGAAATAGACTTACCTGACAGAGTGCCACATAATGAGCTAATTAAAACCCTGGATTTGTTTTATTTTGTTTTTCAACTCGGTATGTTTAAATTTTTGTTTTCATTTATATACCTACTAGTGGATCACCAGTGCCATGCATCTTTGTTGGCGGTCTAGTCCTGGTGATGGTGGCAGACGAGGTAGGAAAGCTAGGCATTGACATGTTACCAAAATGGCTTACCTAACAAAAACAGTATGACATTGTAAATTTCTATTGTGTGTGTTCTTTTTTTCCTAAGCCATTACAAGTGTAAATAAAAATGTTTATCTTGAGTTATCTATCAAAGCAGGCTGCTGTACAAAAAATGACATGCCAAACGAAAACAAAGTTTACTTCCTCCTTAACAAAGAGTAGACACAATTGGCAAGCATCTTCTCCTTTGAACTGCCTACTTTTTGAACCTGCACATTTAAAAGATAAAATTGGGCAAGTTCTTTTAACATAAGTATCCTGATGAAAACAACTGTAAGTGAGCATCCCTTTCAATAAATCTTGGATTTCGATGTGGATGCAAACAGGAAACCTTACCTTGCAATGAATCTTCCATCTACAAAGGGAGGTGTAAGTGGAAACATTGCTAGTGGATTTCCTGCACTTTAAACCCTTTCCAACCACAGAAACCAAAGCCACCTAGACAAAAAATAAACATATATATCTTCTACTAATGTCTGGTGAGTCTAACTTTTGGTTTTTAAGGATTCAGGCATTAGATGAACAAAATGACCCCCCATACAGTTATTCTGAACTTTATATTGGTACTAATGGATTCAGTGAAGATGAAATTCTTGGAAGTGGTGGTTTCGGAAGGGTATACAGAGCAGTTTTGCCTAGTGATGGAACTGTTGTTGCAGTGAAATGTGTTGTGGAGAAAGGAGATAAAATTGAGAAGACATTTGCTGCAGAATTAATGGCTGTTGCGCAGCTTTGCCACCGGAATCTTGTCAAGCTGTGTGGATGGTGTGTTTATGAGATTCAATTATTGCTAGTTTATGATTATATGCCTAATAGAAGTCTTGATCGAGTACTCTTCAAGCAACAAGAAAAAACAGGAATTGCACCTTTGAGTTGGGAAACCCGGTGGAAAATCATATCTGGTCTGGCAGGTGCTTTGTTTTATTTACATGAGCAGTTGGAGACTCAGATAATTCACCGGGACATCAAAACAGTAACGTGATGCTCTATTCACATTATAATGCTCGTCTTGGCGACTTTGGCTTGGCTAGATGGCTCGATCATGAACTCCAACTCCCTACCTCATTTGCCTACGCCTACGTTGAGCACAAGAAGTCAAAAAGTTTCGTTTAGCTGAAACAACTAGAATTGGTGGAACAATTGGTTACCTGTCACCTGAGAGCTTCCAGAGAAATACAATGGCAACAGCAAAATCCGATGTGTTCAGCTTTGGAATTGTGGCGCTGGAGGTTGCACTTGCGTATCCAGATGAACAAATAGTTTTGCTTGACTCAGCTTTCTGATGAAGGAATGTGTCTGAAAGCCAGAGATCTGAGGTTGCCAGAAGGATCTTACAAGAGTTCTGATATTGAGCGGCTTATGCATCTTGGTCTGTTATGCTCACTAAATTCTCCACAACTGCGACCCACCATGAAATGGGTGGTAGAAGCACTTTCAAGCAATTTTGTTCCCCAAGGATTGAGGGCAATTTAGATCCAAATTCCATAAGAAAGTCTACTCAATGTGAAGGTGGCGTGAAGTCACTGCTTAAAGTTTATAACCCTTGTTCCCCAAGGATTGAGGGCACATACAGGTTGTTGCAGGAGCAAATTACATGTAATTTGACTTGCTTTCCTAATGAAAATAAGGAAGAATTGAACTTATTAAATTAGTCAGGAAATAAACCCATAGAAAAGAATTGTTATCTGAGATTTTCACACACAGCAAAAGCTCATAAACTTCAATTTTCATGGAAGTTTTCTTACAAATCAAAAAACCATGTCCGATAAAACCCAATGATTTTCAAAAATGTGGTAACTGGAATTCAGAAATTTGAATTCGAAACTGGAGAAACATATGTACCTGAAGTAAACTGATTATTTGGCGGTGGTGCTGGTATTGTTGGTGGATCTGGTTATGGTGGTTCTGATGGTGTTTCTCAGTAAAGCAATCAATGTGGAAGTAATTCAAATTATTTCACCCAATTTAGAATTTAGGGTTGCAGGATATTTGATGATTGAATATTCAATCAAATCAAAACAATAAACTCTAAATACGAAATTCAGTACAAAATATTCGAAATCCATCCACATCGATGAAGATGATAAAGAAGTGATTTCAATGGAGAAGAAAGAAAGTAATAAATGAGAAGAGATAAATGATTTCGACGGAGAAGAGGAGGCGGTGGTGCTGATAGGGATTTAGGTGGTGTTACTGCTGGCGTGGATGGCGGTGTTTGTGTTCGTGGTGCTGATTCTGGTGGTGATGGCGGTGGTGTTGCTGCTGGTGCTATAATGAAACATCGAAGGGAAGATGAAACAATGGAGAAGAGAGGAAAAGAGCTTGTATTACGGAATTACCCCTTTCTTTTATGAAATTTACAACAGAAATCCAAGGAGAGATGAAAACACGGATGGACAATCGCATAATTTATCTGTTTTGCTCTCTGAATTCATGGAAAATTCAGCGATTGTTTTTTTTTTTTTTACAACGGTTAGTCTTGGCCCCTAAATACTACTAGCAATTACAAGTTCCAGGACCCTTACCTCCTCCAAGGGAGGGAGCATGAGAACCATCAAGTGGCCATCAATTCAGCGAGAAATGAAACAACAGTTCTCGTCTCAAATCAATTCGTATTTGGTGCATTTTTCCAAATCAATCTTGGTAGAGGGGCGGCAAGAATTGGAAGAGGGGCGGCAAGTGTGATAACAATTTCCCTCTTATTGGTTAGGGGTGTCCTATAGGGGGTGTAGATTGACTAGATTACCCTTTTCACCTTAAATCAACCAAAATAAAATCAATTTTTTTTAAAACCTAATGAATAAAAAAAAATCAAATCAGTTTTTTTTTTTCATCTTCTTCTTCATCTTCTCTTCTCCTCCATCAACCGTAACCTCCATTAAAACTGAAAATTTCATCGTCTTCGATTAATCGGCGATTTGAAAAATGTTTGGAAAAACCCAGTTAGGGTTTAGTTTATCGTTGGATTTAAGTTAATTTTGTATCAAAAATTAGGGTTTTGTATGAAAATTGAAATTGAAATTTCTGGGTTTATGTGAGTTACGGTTGGTAATAACTCAATTACGAGTAGAAGCGAGTTTTGAAGAACATACGGTTGGTAATTACCAACCGTATGTTCTTATATCTGAGAATTTTCTTCAGTTACGGTTGGTAACGAGCATTTAATTACCAACCGAATCCGAGTTATGGTTGGTATCAAGCATTTATTTACCAACCGTAACTGGTTTTACGAATGGATCTTCCCCAAATTTAACCAGTTACGGTTGGTATTCGATAACTTACGAATCAGTAACTAAGAGTTACGGTTGGTAACAAGCAAAATTGCAACCGTAAGTTCTTGAAAATTCAAAAGTTTTGATTTTGTTATGTACTTTAGATAATTTTGAGTGAGAAAAAGCTAATGGGAACTAATTTAGAAGTATACTTAGGGTCACCTGGAATCACTCATTTTGGTTGAGTGAATCAAAATCTAGGGTTTCACAAATATCACATAAGTTTTCTTTTTCTTCTCCTCTAATTTTTTTTTTATAACTCTAAAAATCTGATGTTAGGGTTATAATAAGTGAAAATTAATTATCAACACTAATCTTGATTATCATTACTAATCCCGATTATTAACAATAAGGGCTAATTAGTCATTTCCATATTTTCATTGATAAGGGGCACTTAAATTTGCTTGTAATGATCTTTTTTGTCTTATTAGGTTGCCGCCCCTATACCGATTCTTGCCGCCCCTTTACCAAGATTGTTTCAAATGGGAGATTTTAGGCCTATGGCAACGATCTGCTTTCCCAAATATTTGCACTAGCGTCACACCAAAAAGAAATGAAATTAATAGGTCAGCTACTAAACGTTTGTATAGGCAAAGATCTATGGCATGGAATGTCTAATATTGATTTTGGGTGATACAAAAATTTAGAATAATCAACAGGGCTTGCGCGCCAAGATTCTAATATATAGGCCCTCTGGGTAAATTAACCTTCTTACCATGCCAAAACAGATCTAGTGCACTGAGAAGAATCACCAACAGTGAATGAAATTCAAGGTCAATTTCATTTACCGTCTTGGTGATTTCAGTTTCATTCACAGACTTAGGTGATTTTTCCAGCGCGCTGTTTAGTCATAGAAAAGAAGGTCAGTCTACCCGACGCCCGGGGCGGAGCCAAGGGTTGACTAATCCTGGCTCTAGCCCCTAAATTTCCATAAATTGTATAAAAACTCTTTATGTTATTTTATTTTATTTTTGTATTTAGTCCATCATATATAGTATTTTAGCCCTCTAAAAGTCCCTATATTCTTACAAATTTATTTTAACCCCTTAGAAATTTTTTTCTGCCTCCGCGGTTTAGGCGTGGCCAAAACTAGGGTTTTGGGCATTGGGCCAAAGGTTACCATGCGTTGGTTGGCGACCTTAGACGGCTAAGATTTGCATCTTAGATGGAAAGATGGCCGTTGATTGTTGCAGGCCTTCGTTTGGTAGCCAGCGACATGAAAGCATGGCCGGCATGGCTTTGACATGGAGTGGAGCCACTGGCAGTGTGCGGCTTGGAAGGGAAGCGCTTGCGGATTTGTCTAAATTAGGGTTTAGTATGATGAAACCCTAATTAGAGCCCTTACTAGAATGGATGTAGAATTATCATACAGACTCGGATTTTGATGGTCTGCCCCTCCATTGTGCACAGAAAAGAATTTCCTATCTCTTTTCGTGGGAATATTTATGTTTTGAGCTCGTTGGGAGGTGAAAACAGCAGAAAAGTAAAACTCGGGAAGAATTCAAGAGGACGGTGGCATGTTTGGTGCGTTTTGGGAAGCTACCATGTTTTGGGAAGCTAGCAAGTTTTGGGAAGCTAGAAAGTTTTGGGAAGCTAGCGTGTTTTGGGCCAAAGCTTACCATGCGTTGTTTGGCAACCTTGGACGGATAGGATTTGCACCTAGGATGGATGGGTGGTCGTTGATCGTCGCACGCCTTCATTTTTGGTAGCCGTATAGGGAAGGCCAACACGGTATGGCGCGACAAGGTGGATGGCACGGCATGCCATTGGCACATGTGGCATGGTCGGCATGCCTTGGCGCGGTTTGAGGCGTGGCCAAAACTAGGGTTTTGGTGTTAGGCCAAAGGTAACCATGCGTTGGTTGGTGACCTTGGACGACTAAGATTTGTATCTTAGATGGGAAGATGGTCGTTGATTATTGCAAGCCTTTGTTTTGGTAGCCGCATGGGGAAGGCCAACACGGTATGGCGTGGCAAGGTGGCTGGCATGTCATTGGCACATGTGGGGCCAAGGGTTTGGCATGATGGGGCCAAGGTGTGGTTGGCTCCGGCATGGTGGGGCCAAGGGTTTGGCATGTCGTAGGCGCATGGTGCGGCTAGCATGGTTAGGGGCCAAGGAAAGGTGAGGTCGGTTTGTCTAGCATGATTGGCATGCCTTGGCGTGGTAATGTAGGTCAGCATGGTTTGCCATTGGCACGGTGGTGCGGCTAGCATGGTTGGCATGCCTTGGCGCGTAGATATGGCTGGCATGGTTTGCCATTGGCACGCGGTGGTGCGGCTAGCATGGTTGGCATGCCTTGGCGCGGTAGATGTGGTCTGGAATGATTTGCCATTGGCACAGTGGTCTGGGCTAGCATGGTTGGCATGCCTTGGCGCGGTAGATGTGGCTGGCATGGTTGGCATGCCTTGGCGCGGTAGATGTGGCTGGCATGGTTTGCCATTGGTACAGTGGTGTGGGAATTAGGGTTTGGCATGTCGAAACCCTAATTAGTATTAGAAAAAAGGTACCCTGGTAATTTTCTCATGAGACATATTAAAGGGTTTAATAAATGCATTCGGTGGAGACATTATTACTCAAATCCCGTGACGTCACTTTGTCCAGACTAGGGTTTTACGATTTTAACCTTAAGCTAAAAACCACCATAAACATTAAGTCCCCTGCTTAGCTCGGAACAGGGGCATTGTTGCGAGATATAAGATAGTGACACACAAGGACAGAATCGAAACGTAAATCATGCGAGGTGGTCAGGAAAGTCCGACTAACCTTTTTCGATAGGTTAGTCGGACTTTATTTCATCTCAAACCAGCACGGGAAGCACAAACTCTCGCATGATTTATGTTGTGCGGCCTAGAATGGAGCCTCCAGCGTAGTACTGGTTTGGGATGGAGCCGTTCACGTAAACTCGGCACGGGTGTTGGCATGGCGTTGTCGCTGGCTTGGTGTGGGACGTGGACTGTTGATACCGTGAAGCTTGTCATTGGGGTCCCGGATGCCTATTTTCTTGTGTAGCTTAAATTAGGAAATCTTTTCCTTTCTTCAAAATCTGAGAGTGTTATGCCCATAAAAGGGGCGTCACTCCTTCTTCTCAGGTTACGTTGCCGGTTTTGCTTCCGAATCCCGGTGTTGGTGGCAGATAAGTAAAACACGTGCAAGCGTGTCTCAAACACGTACTTCCACATTTCTCACCAAACCTTAGTTATATCGCATAGACGGACATGGGACTTTCCCTTATACTTTCTGGTAGAATAGGGTTTAATTAAGACCGGATGTCACGCCTTAATTCACGGCTAGTAGAAAGCTTTCCCTTTCGGGATTGCATCGTTCTGCTGAATATAAGAGATGATCTTGAATCCTTCATTCGCATAGTTCGTCCTGAAATCGTGCCCATTTTCTTTACAGGTATCGTCTCGTGTTTTCTCCTGGTTTCCATTTTGTCTTCTTTATTATGTATGTTTCCGGTGTAGATAGGGTGAAAAACTTTCCCATTTTCTCTGGTTTTGCAGTGCATAATGAGATCTTCCAGAGGCAGCCGCACCTCTAACCCTTCGGAGAAAAACTTTGCATCGGCGAAAACCATTTTTCTTCTCATGAGGAGGCATTAGATAGAATCAAATCTCTGTTCCATGAAGTTGGCGGAATCATCCAGGACCTACCTTCTATCTATCTAGGTGAAGTGCGGGTCCGCGTTCAGACCTTCTTGGGTTCGGTGAACATGGAGGAGGAACAGGAAGGTGATGAAGTGCCCCGGTGTGTTGAGAGGCTTCAATGCAGCAAAACTTCTTCTCTGCACAGTGCTAGGGCGGAACGGACCGCTTCTAGGTTGAAACGACGGAAGACGAAGTCTGTGAAACTTTTGGGGGAAAGCCAACACAACCCTTTTGTACAGGAAGGCGTCATAATTCTCGATTCTGATGCGGATGAATCGGGAAATCCTCCTCAAAAGGTCGCTGAGAAGATCTTCGAAGAAGATGTTGCGTTTGATGAAACTGAAACACCCTTCAGAGTAGATGCCAAAGATGTTGTCGGCGACATTGGGGAAGTCATGGTGGCATATGCTGGATTGGTTGTTGAGGCGAGTGTCGGGAAGGAGACGGGTGTTGTTACTGCTGAGACGGCTTCGGGGTGGGATGTTGAGTTTGCTACTGCTGATGCGGATGTCGGATGAAACCTTTGCTGCCCGAGAGATTTTTGGGGAAAGTGCTTGAAGCAGTTTATGACCGAGGCGACTCGCGCGTCAGCTTTCGACGACTTGCTTCTCCCTTTTATTGTTTTTGTTTGTTGCGTAGTCGTCCTGATGCTTTGTAGATTCATCTTTACGTTCTTTGTATTCGTGGCGAAGTTAGGGTTTAGCCAATTATCATCCCGCTTGTGGTTTCTCATTTTTGAATAAAGCTTCTTATTTAAAAGACTCGGATCTTCTTTTAGAATAGGTTGTTCGACTTTCCATGTCCTTACATTTTTCTCTTTGGAGTTTTGAATAATTTAATAAGGTATTTCTGGCACGGTTTCGGTTTTTTGTTTTGTTGTGATATGATGGTTATATTTGTCTGAGATTTGGGAAACTCATTCGGAAAGAAATGCATGTTTTTTGAATAAAAATGAAACCCTAAGGAAGAACACAAAAAGCGCATTCATCTTGGGGAGATACAAATATTAAGCGGAAGGAGAAATTACTGAAGGAAATACTAAAGGGAGAATGGTTGGAAGAGGTTAGTACATCATCTTTATGGATTGAAAAGATTGAGCCATCGTGAGTGAACTATCACACCTCCCAACTTGTACGTATTGATGAGCTTGCAGTAACCTCCCAAAAGGACGTCTGCCACCACAATGGCTCGTCTTCTTTTTCCTTAGGTGACTCAGTCCTAAAAGCTATCTTTACCGTCATCTTCCCAACTTGAAATGAGTTCACTTCCACCATATCTCAGATTTGAAATGGGTCTGGATGTTGTGTAATCGTTTGAATCTTGGTCTCGTTGGTTTCGATGACAACTTCCAAATTCTTTGCAAAGCGTTTGAATGGCCCAAACGCCCGTTCGCATCTCTTGACAAGCCGTCCGCGTCGATGAATCGCGCCGAGTCCCCATGATGAGAATAAGGGAAGAAGGGACTGGTTGTCCCGAGAAGATCGTTCGGCCAAACTTACTTGTGTTTGGAATCCATGAGTCGGCGCATGATGAGATCATCTCCAGGTGTCCGGGTTCCATCAATAACTCGTCGATGCGGCAACAAGTGGAACGGTTTGTTGGAGATTCTTTCGGGCGTTGATATCGGTAGAGGGGATGTTCCCAATTTTGCCTTGTTGTCGAGTACCCACAAGTGCCCCAATATCATGTCGTAACCCAGTTCTTTGACAATGTGGAATTTGCTAGGCGTTACAGCATCTCCCATCTTGACCTCGAGATTAATGTAGTCGTATGCGTTCAAGGCTTCCCCTCCCGGGTTATTAATCACGGATGAAGAATGGGTAGCCTCTTTTTCGTAAATCCTGCAGTTTTCAGAGTCTTGAAAGTAACAATGTTGAAGTCGAGGTCCGTGTCGATGAGCATGTTGTCGAATTCAATACCTCTTAAATAGGACATGGTCGGCCAGTCCCCGGTCGTCCCTTTCGATTACGCTCACGAGAGAGCTTGGGCTCTTGGCGTGGCTTTCGTGGAGGAAAAAGCCGTTTGCCCGACACAACACGATTGAGAGCCGTGAAGATATCTTGCGCCGCACCTTGGAGACGTAGAGAATTTCGCATACGTGTTGCATCATGGATCACACAATATCGTGCACGGAGTCCCCAGAGACTCCACAATTCCTCACTGGAAGTGGGTCGCAATGTACTCCTTCGTTTCCTAGTTGAAGTTCCCCGCTTCTATCTTTTCTTTGAAGATATGCTTGAGTCCATTGCAATCACCGGTTGGGTGGTGAAAATATCGGTGGTAGTGGCAAAAGTATTTGGGGTTTGCCATTTCGGCCTCAGTCGGTGAGCGTCTGGGAGATGGTAGTCTGATAACATCATCTTGAATCCATGCTTCTAAGAGATCGATTACCTCCTCAATGGGGAACGGGAAATCCAGGGTATTTCCTTGACTTCGTGATGACGCATGGGAGATTTAACTGCCGCCTTTCGTGGCGGAGTTGCCGTTGTCTTTGGTGCTTCACGTTTAGGCTCGCCGATCTGCACTGGGACCTTCCTTTTTCCTCCCTCGTTTACTACGCTCAAAGAGGAGGGGCCAACGTTAAATTGCTTGCTGATGAGACGTCTATTCCCTCGAGTTTCGCGTACGTCTTCGGTTCTGTTCGATCTAGCTCTTTTTAATAATACTAGTGTTGTCATTGTGAATCGTCTGGCAGCCTTCATGGAGTTCGGAGAATGTCCGGAAACGCAGGCTCTCTAGTAAGGCGCGATAAATAGGAGCCATACCATTGATGCATGAGTTCACCAGCTGTTGTTTGGTCACGTTTGGGTCATGACAGTCTAGTGCTTGAACCCTGAATCTCTTAAAAAAATGAGAAGAGGAGTATTCATGTTCGCCTAGGGATTCGAGGAAGCGAGAGACATGTTCACGTTTGGCTCTCTAGAACGTGATTGTATTCATGTTCGCCTAGGGATTCGAGGAAGCGAGAGACATGTTCATGTGCATTTATTGCGCCATCGTACAGAGTGAATTGAGGAGAGGAGTATTGATGTAGTACATCTTTCTCGTATCAACAATGATTTTGTTGATCCTTTTCTTATGTATCAACTTAACAGTTGATCCCATGCTTATGGATCAACTATGACGGTTGATCCCTTACGTTAGTTTAAGTTTGTTTGCTTTGCAAGTATTTCCTTTTCTAGTTTACGTTAAACTCTTTCCTTTTATCGGCTCATGTAAGCCTATATAAAGGCTAGGTCTCTTGTTTTCAAGGACACATCTCTTTTATCAATATTATTATCAACTTTGATTATTCAATCTCTTAATTCTTGATCCTAGAATCGAGGTTTTAATTAAGTTTACGACGAAACTTAAACACTATCCTTGTTACCCTTATCTCGTGCTACATTAGTTGGTATCGGATACGAGTTTTTAGATTTTTATCTAGAAACGGATCCTTTACACGACTTAGCAACAAATTCAAAACCCTATTTTTAATTTTCCTTTTTCCAATGGCAGATAAACCTATCACCTTAGCTGACATTGAAAAACTCCTTGACACCAAGATTGGGACCAAATTTGATGAACTTCAAACTTCCATTACTTATTTAGAAACCAAGCTTGAAACTAAGATAGATTCAACTACAAATTCGTTGAAAACAAAACTTAATTTGCATGGAGACCGTATCGACAAAATATGGAAACATGTTGGTCTTGGTGATTTGGAGATGCCTAAGTTAGCGATGATGAAGAAGAAGGAGAAAAGAAGACGGAGAAAAAGAAGATGATATAAAAGACGGAGAAGAAAGAGTAGGCGATGAAACAAAAAAGTAAAACCGCATACTTTTTATCGGCATACTTATATTCCCGAGAACGTCTCACATCACCTTTCCCACAATGAGCGTTAGAAGGTTTTCTTGACAAAAAACCTACTCTGTCAATATCACGGTGATGAGGAAGACCAAATCGAAGAAGGTGAAAGACAAAAGTGGATAAACGAAAGACGATTAACGTCTAATATGAGTCCTTACGGAAGTATGCGAATATAAACTTAAAGTGATATTCCTAGTTTTCATGGAGGTTTACACATCGAAGAATTACTAGATTGGTTTATGAAGTGGAATCCTTTTTCAAATTTATGGATGTTCAGGACTCTTCTAAAGTGAAGTTGGTAGCATATAAACTAAAAGGTGGAGCTGCAGCACTGGTGGGAAACACTCTCTGAAGATCGAGCTAAGTATCACAAACCTCCTATATGCACTTGGGATAGAATGAGACGTTTATTAAGAGCTAAGTTTTTACCCAAAGATTACAAACAACAGTTGTTTCTTAAACTTCAAAACTGTAGACAAGGAGCTAGACTTGTTGAAGTATATATAATGAGTTTTATGCTTTAGTTGCTCGTAACCAATTGAATGAAACTGAAGAAGCGATTGGTTGCACGTTTTATAGATGGATTGAATAATTTAATTCAACAAGGGATGACACAATCGGCTTTTACAATGGTTGAAGCGATACAACAAGCTCTTAAAGTTGAAAGACGTGTGCTCAAAGTACTTCTCGCCAAGCTAATCCAAGACAAGCTCGTTATCAACACTTTTATAAAGGCTAAGACCATATAACTCTTATGGTTACTGGGTGAAAAAGAGAGCCTTGTTGTTGATCCATATTCACGGGATCAACTGTCTTTGTTGATCCACAAGACAATAAGTGCAAACCAACCTTTTCAAAGAACAACAAACTACTTGTTCTTTCGTAACCTCGCTCCTACAATGCATATCTCATCTCGCTAAGCCACCTCGGGCTCCTCCACAACGCAATTTTGTTCGCAATACTAGAGGTAATCAGTTTCAACAAGATTTTCCACCATTATCTAAACCCTCTAACCCTTATTCAAAGTTTCGAGGAGATAAATGTAACAAGTGCAACCAAACCGGCCATACTTCTAGTGATTGTCGCAAATTCCATGCGTACATTAATGAAACCAGCACTAAACACAAGAAGAAGAAGCATTAGGGGATGATGAATTATTTTATCTTCAAGAACATGAGACTTATGATGCGGATTTCCTTGGAATGATTCGACCAGTTTTACTCATTTGAACCATGTCCTACTCGACATAATATTTTCAGATCTCATTGTTTCATTGAAGAAAAGCTTTGCACCATGATCATTGATGGTGGAAGTACGAAAACTATGTTTCGCAAAGTTGGTTGAGAAACTTGGTTTATCTCGTAACTCTTCATCCAAAGCCGTATTCGGTTGGATGGATAAATGCTCTTCCACTCGGCAAATTAATCATCAATGTTTGGTGAAGTTTTCTTTCCCCTGGATATTGATTATGTTTTGTGTGATGTTATTAACATGATGGGCAAACGCAAGTTTATTATTGGGAAGACCATGGCAGTATGATATTCGTGCTGTTCATAACTGCTATGAGAATACTTATACCTTTGTTCATGAAGGGTTTACTAAAGTTTTATGGCCTTTACAATCTCCTGCTTCAGTCAAGGAACCAACAGATAAGAAGACAAATGCACTGGTTGCTACCATTGTTCATTCTTTACAACCAAATCATTCTTTGAGCTCTCATGAAACTGATAAACCAATGGTGGAGATTCCAGACAAGGTACAACCTTTATTGTCTTCTTTTAGTAATTTATTTCCTACTGAATTACCCAATGTTTTGCCTCCATTAAGAGATCTCCAACATCGAGATAGACTTTATACTGAACTTCTATTCCTAATCAACCTCATTATAGGTTAAGTCCTAAAGAACATGAGATTTTACAAGGTCAGGTTGATGATTTGTTACAAAAAGGTTTGATAAGACTTAGCAAGAGTCCTTGTGCTAGTCCAGCCTTTTTAGTAGACAAAAAGATGGTGGACATCGTATGTGTATAGACTGTAGAGCATTAAATAGAGTTACTATACCATATCGGTTTCCCATACCAAGAATTGATGACATGATAGATATGCTTTCGGGTGCTAAAGTGTTTACAAAGCTTGATTTACGTAGTGGATATCATCAAATACGTATTCGAGAAGGTGATGAATGGAAAACAGCTTTCAAGACGAAAGAAGGTTTGTATGAGTGGTTAGTCATGCCTTTTGGATTATCTAATGCTCCTAGTACTTTTATCGACTTATGAATCAAGTTCTCGCAACCTTTTCTTGGAAAATTTGTCATAGTATATTTTGATGACATGCGATTTTTAGCAACAATGAAGAAGAGCATATTTCACATTTATCTCAAGTCTTTAAGGCACTGGGGACAATGTTTTATATGTGAATCTAAAGAAGTGCACTTTCTTTACAAACAAAGTCACTTTCTTGGGATATATTCAGGTCGAGCACCGGTATTTCAGTGGATGATTCTAAAGTTAAGGCAATTGTGGATTGGCCTACTCCAACATCTATACGTGAAGTAAGAAGTTTTCATGGGTTAGCTTCGTTCTATAGAAGATTTGTGAGAAACTTTAATACTATTAAAAATTTGGTTTGACAGATTGTTTGAAGTGTGATACTTTTGAATGGACTGAAGAAGCGGACAAGAGTTTTAATTTACTCAAAGAAAAGCTATGTAGTGCTCCTGTTCTTGCCATGCCAAATTTTGATAAGCCTTTTGAGATTCATTGTGATGCTTCTATTGTTGGTATTGGTCTTTGTATTATCTCAAGAAGGACACCCGAGTTGCATATTATAGTGAAAAGAACTCGGATACAAGGAAGAAGTGGTCAACTTATGAGTTGGAATTAATTGCTCTTGTTCAAGCTCTTAAGAATTGGCATCCTTATCTTATTCACGGTGAGTTTGTTGTCAACACCGATAATCAAGCTCTCAAGTTTTTGAAAACTTGACAAAGGTGAATAAAATGCATGATAGATGGTTGTCTACTATAAATCAATATAGCTTTTCTATCAAACATCAGAGTGGAAAACTTAATCAAGTTGCTGATGCTCTGAGTAGGAGAGCTCATCTTCTAGTTACTCTTAAAAATGAGAGTTTAGCTTTTGATTTCTTGAAAGATCTATATAGTGAAGACAAAGAATTTAAAACTGTGGGAAAAGTGTGGTTCTTCAACAGGATGTGTTGATGATTTTCTCATTCAAGAAGGTTTTCTTTTAAGGGAAATCGTTTATGTATTCCCCAATGTTCTTTGCGTCTTCATTTAATCCAAGAATTACATGGAAGTGGCACAGGAGGACATTTTGGACGTGATAAAACCATAGCTTTGATTGAAGGACGTTATTTCGGCCATCTATTAAAAGGGACGTTCAAAGGTACGTACAAAGATGCATGGTTTGTCATGTGGTCTAAAGGGAATATTCAAAACACAGTTTATATACTCCACTTCCAATTCCGATGCTCCTTGGGTGGATATAAGCATGGATTTTGTGCTTGGTTTACCACGTCTTGCAAGAGGGAATGATTCTGTTATGGTGGTTGTTGATCGTTACTCAAAGATGGTTCACTTCATAGCATGCAAGAAAACAACGAGATGCCTCCAATGTTGCTTATTTATTTTTCAAGGAAGTAAGACGTTTGCATGGAATTCCCAAGACAATTACTTGACCGAGACACTAAGTTTTGAGTTACTTTTGGAAGTCTTTATGGATGCGTTTGGGAACTAAGCTTCAATATAGTACCACTTTGCTCATCCTCAAACAGAGATGGACAAACTGAAGTGGTTAATCGATCTTTAGGAAATATGATTAGAGCCAAGGTTATTGGAGGAAAGGAAAAGCAATGGGATAATTTTCTTCCAAATATGGAGTTTGCTTATAATACTTCAGTCAATCGATCCACAGGTAAGACACCTTTTCAGATTGTTTATTCTAAAGTTCCTAATCATATTTTGGATTTGGTGGTGCTTCCCAAGCTTCGTAAATCAAATGCTAGGGCTGATAACTTTATTGAAAGCCTCATTCATACATCAAGAAGTTAAGTCCAAGCTTGAAGAATCTAATAACAAATACAAAGAGGATGCCAATCAACATAGAAGGTTTAAGACTTTTGATGAAGGAGATTTGGTTTTAATTCATCTCGAGAAAGAAAGGTTTCCTCATTGGTACTTACAACAAAACCAAGATGAAGAAATATGGACCATTCAAGATTTTGAAGAAAATCAGTGATAATGCATATGTTATTGATCTTCCATCAAATTGGAACATTTCTAATATATTCAATGTGCAAGAAATTTTCACT
The DNA here is from genome assembly GCA_023531295.1 of Papaver armeniacum. Lineage (NCBI taxonomy): Eukaryota > Viridiplantae > Streptophyta > Magnoliopsida > Ranunculales > Papaveraceae > Papaver > Papaver armeniacum. The sequence goes on from JAJJWW010013712.1 coordinate 49,185, forward strand.
TTTCATGGAGAGAATGAAGTTCTTTCTATTCATTAACTCGAGGACGAGTTTCTTTCAGAAGGGGGGTGATGTAGTACATCTTTCTCTGTATCAACAATGAGTGTTGATCCTTTTCTTATGTATCAACAACGAGTTGATCCCATGCTTATGGATCAACTATGACGGTTGATCCCTTACGTTAGTTTAAGTTTGTTTGCTTTGCAAGTATTTCCTTTTCTAGTTTACGTTAAACTCTTTCCTTTTATCGGCTCATGTAAGCCTATATAAAGGCTAGGTCTCTTGTTTTCAAGGACACATCTCTTTTATCAATATTATTATCAACTTTGATTATTCAATCTCTTAATTCTTGATCCTAGAATCGAGGTTTTAATTAAGTTTTACGAAACTTAAACACTATCCTTGTTACCCTTATCATGCTACATTAAGTATCTTCTTGGAAGAGGAATTCTTTGTATTTCGGATGGGTAGGGAGGTTGATGTTGATGCATGTCTATTTCATCATTCTTGACTCGATTAGGAGAAGTTCCTCCCAGATCCTTTCGTGTGTCAAAATTGGACGGTGAATTCTTTCCAATGGGGTTCTTGCACGAATTCCCTCGTCCGTGGAGATATGTTCGCCGAGGTGCTAGAATCGGGGGTGTTGGAGGCGTTTCTAAACGACTGCGGAGGCGTGACTCACTTGCGGTAGCCGGCCTGTCGGGGTTTTGAGAAAGACGATTACTTATTTCTGTGTCGAAACCATATCCGTCTGGGCTCTAGCGAGATCCTCACGGCGTTCCATCAAATCAACGATGGTAATATGGGGTCGGCTTCCTGTGGTTCCTCCAGTTTCTCGTTCCACTGGGGGGGAGGGGGTAGTTGGAGTCTTAGTGGCGGTTGGAGGTGCCATGCTTGACGAAGCGTTAGGAGCGGTAGCGGCAGCTCTCCGCCCTGGTGGTGGTGGCGAACGCGTGAAGGAGCGTTTTAAAGCACTCGAAGTGATTAGCAGGTTGTGCATGGACATTAGAGGCGGCAGCAGCTCTGGCCCTGGTGATTGGCGACATTACACCTGAAGGAGTACTTTCGGTGTTACTGTGGTCAGTAGGTGGCATAATGACGTTGTTGGAAGTAACGTTAACACCAGGGATGGATTGTGGCTGGTGTTCTCACTTAACCGATCCAGATACGAGTTCTACCATGTTGGAGTTCTAAGTGAAAGGTGATATCAAAAATTTGGGAATAAATATTGCAACTTAGAGATTGATCTCCCTCTGTGGTCGCCAATTGTTTGAGGGTGAAAACGGTTTCCGATTTTGGTAATTTCGGGTGTGTAGGTGAGAAATGAATTTAAACCCTAAACAATGTACTGCAAGGGAGTACTTTAGATTTGACAAATCAATCTGTACAAATCCGGCCTAAACCAAGAAATGGCCATTCTAGACTTGCTTCGGTCACAAAGTGAAGGATAAGGGGTGGTTTTGGGGAGGGAAGCGAAGAAAGTGTTGAGACCAGAATAGTTGATTACGGAAGAGTAGTTGTTTTACGACTTGTATCAGAAAGTGGGAAGCTAGCAGATGGAAAGCTAACAAATATTTTCTGAGTGTTGTATGCTCCTGACCTGAACTTGTCGTTCGGTGGAAATAGGTAAGACCCATTTATACAAGTCGGAATGAAACGTACTCTGGTCTCATTAAGAAATGGAAACGGGTGAGTAAATGGGAGGAGGTAGTCACAGGTAAAGCCTGGAATTGATGTTCCATTATGGAAGGCGTTTCACCATTTACTAAACGCTTCATCCTTATGACACTCTTTTATAACGGGCGTAGTGTATGCCGCACGTTGTAAACTGCCAAACCAATACCCAATGAGCATCCCCCAGTTTTGTGACATGTGTTGATGTATCAAATGTTTTTGTGGAAAACATGTAGCATGTTTGTTGTTATCTGGCAAGTTGAGCTTGGGAGACTTGCGTGGTGACCTTCGACGGTCGAGATTTTTCATCTTAAGAGGACAGGTAGCCGTTGATTATTACATGATCAGTATGGCTTTAATATGGCCTAGTTTAGGCGCTGACAAAAGTTAGGGTTTTGGCTTTGTTTAGCGCGACCAAACTAGGGCCAAAGGTTGCCATGCGTTAGCGGGTAACCTTGGACTCCGCTAAGATCTGCACCTTAAATGAAAAGTGGCCGTTGATTGTTGCGAGGCCTCCGTTTGGCAAGCTCAAAGGGAGGGCTAGGCATGGTATGGGTTAAGCGCCGCAAGGTGGGCGACACGGCATGCCATTGGCACATGTGGCATGGTCGGCATGCCTTGGCGCGATTTAGGCGAGGCCAAACCTAGAGTTTTGGGCGTTGGGCCAAAGGTTACCATGCGTTGGTTGGCAACCTTGGACGACTAAGATTTGCATGTTAGATGGAAAGATGGTCGTTGATTGTTGTAGGCCTTCGTTTGGTATCCAGCAGCATGAAAGCATGGCCGACATGGATTTGACATGGAGTGGAGCCACTGGCAGTGTGCGACTTGGAAGGGAAGCGCTTGCGGCTTTGTCTAAATTAAGGTTTAGTATCTTGAACCCTAATTAGCGCCCTTTACTATAATCGATGTAGAATTCTCATACAGACTCGGATTTTGATGGTCCGCTCCTCCATTCGCACGGAAAAGAATTTTCTATCTCCGTGAGCGGAATATTTAGGTTTTGAGCTCGTTTGGGAGGTGAAAACATCCCGAAAGTAAAACTCAGGAAGACTTCAAGAGGGATGGTGGCATGTTTGGTGCGTTTTAGGGAAGCTAACATGTTTTGGGAAGCTAGAAAGTTTTGGGAAGCTAGCGTGTTTTGGGCCAAAAAGGTTACCATGCGTTGTTTGGAAACCTTGGACGGCTAGGATTTGCACTTAGGATGGAAGGGTGGCCATTGATCGTCGCACGCCTTCGTTTTTGGTAGCCGTATAGGGAAGGCCAACACGGTATGGCGCGGCAAGGTGGGCGGCACGACATGCCATTGGCACATGTGGCATGGTCGCCATGCCTTGCGCGGATTTGGGCGTGGCCAAAACTAGGGTTTTAGCGTTGGGCCAAGGTTACCATGCGTTGGTTGGTGACCTTGGAATGACTAAGATTTGCATCTTAGATGGGAAGATGGCCATTGATTGTTGCAGGCCTTTGTTTTGGTAGCCGCATGGGGATGGCCAACACGGTATTCCGCGGAAAGGTGGCCGGGCATGCCATTGGCACATGTGGGGCCAAGGGTTTGGCATGATGGGGGCAAGGTGCGTTTGGCCTGGGATGGTGGGGCCAAGGGTTTGGCATGTCGTAGGCGCATGATGCGGATAGCATGGTTATGGCCAAGGAAATGTGCGGTTGGCTTGGCTAGCATGATTGGCATGCCTTGCGCGGTAGATGTGGGCGACATGGTTTGTCATTGGCACGGTTGTTCGGTGGTGCGACTAGCATGGTTGGCATGCCTGGCGCGGTAGACGTGGATGGCATGGTTTGCCATTGGCACGGTGGTGCGGCTAGCATGGTTGGCATGCCTTGGCGCGGTAGATGTGGGCGACATGGTTTTCCATTGGTACGGTGGTCCGGCTAGCATGGTTGGCATGTCTTGGCGCGGTTGATGTGGTCGACATGGTTTGCCATTGGCACGTTGGTGCGGCTAGCATTGGTTAGCATGCCTTGGCGCGGTAGATGTGGCTGGCATGATTTGCCATTGGCACGGTGGTGCTGCTAGCATGGTTGGCATGCCTTGGCGCGGTAGATGTGGCTGGCATGGTTTGCCATTGGCACAGTGGTGCGGCTGGCATGGTTGGCAAGCCTTGGCGCGATAGATGTAGCTGACATGGTTTGCCACTGGCACGGTGGTGTGGGAATTAGGGTTTGGCTGTCAAAAACCCTAATTAGTATTAAAAAAGGTACCCTGGTAATTTTCATGAGACATATTAAAGAGTTTAATAAATGCATTCGGTGGAGACATTATTACTCAAGTTTCGTGACGTCACTTTGTCTAACTAGGGTTTTACGATTTTAACCTTAAGCTAAAAACCACCATCAACACTAGGATTCCCCGTTTCTGAAACAAATAGTGTGAAAATGTTCTTCCATATAGACGTGTGCGACATGGCTTGATCACGCATATTATTTTCCACGATATGAAAAACATAGGCTACATATAGCTAAATCCTCTTCTTGAGTAAATTTAGGACCACGAATTCTAGCAAACATTTTTCTGGGATTTTTGTTATAGAAGTTTGAAAATGAAAGATTAAGATAGAAAATGTGTGTTTTTGGAGCTGAAATCGTTTGAGTTTATGGGGATGGAATAAGAGTCGTTGGATGAGACTAGTCGTGTTCCGGCTCAATCAAGGTCGATCGTCTCAATGTGAGAATAGATAAAGGATTTATCATAACGATCATATTTTTCCTTATATAAAGCATACATTGCAACCAATATTTTCCAAAAACATTCTCAACCGAAAACATTCTCAACCAACACCATGTTTTCTAAAAGTAAAGGAAAATAAATATTATGTGTGGAAACACAAGAGGTTTTTCCATTATGTTTCATGGATGACCATACTATGGTGCAATGGCCTTGGATGTATTCTAAGTGTCCACAAGTATGTTGTTCAACTAACAGAATGGTCATTAAATCACAACCAGAAAATCTTAAGCATTTGCAATGTCAAGATCCTTAATGTCATGAAGAACCACGCATGCTAGTTGATGTTATGAAGGAGCAAGAAGATAAAAAGGTAGCAGCATTATGCAAAAACTTGAAACTTAAAGAAAAGTTGAAGAAGTCACAACACGACCATGAAATAGAGTCTTCAACACCGTTGGTTAGTAGATGCTCAAGCCCCGATTATTCATATTTTATGCAGATTGCACACACTTACGAAGACACATTTGGAAAACACTTCGGAAATGTCCATCGTTTTTTAAGTTGGAGTTGTCTAATTAAATGATCAGTAAACTGATTCCACCATCGTTATGTTGTCTTGTAATGCAAATGTATTTAGGCCGATCGAGTGAAGCGAGGGAGGACTCTATATATGGTGACTTTGTGTCAGTGTGAAACGTGACATTTTTTTCCCAATTTCACGAAAAGATTGAATTTGGTTCAACAATGAAAGGACCTCAATGCCCTTCCTTGATTTTTTTTTCTCAACAGAATTAAATAATTATAATGTTGAGGACATTTTTGTAAAATGAGATAAACTAAAACACGGAATTGAGTTTGAGGTCCTGGGGTCGAATTGCGGCAACCTCCAAAATTTTAATTTTCCCTCCCTTTTTCTTCTTCTCTTCTACCTATCCCTAATCTACTCTTTCTACAAAACAGGATTCGAACAACAGTAGAGATCTCTCTCGAATCCTTTCTTCTTCTTTGAAATCGAAATCCAGTTTCATCTTCATCACACCCTAAATTACCAGATCAGACTTTTTCAAGATCTCATTCAGAAAAAAAAAAAAAATCAATTCTCAACCCTCAAAACCAATTCAAGGAATCAAACAAAAATAACTCGACTTCAATTCTATGCAAATAAAACATAGAAGTCCCCATTTAAGTTATTGAACCTTTTATTTTAGTCCATTAGTACAAATTTCAGATTCAGAAATCATTTGCGAACATAAAAAAATTTTCTACAAGATATTTACAGAGATTGCGGGTCAATCCCGGTTTGAACACTGGTATAGAGAGCGCCAATCGGATTTAGGTATCGTCCGATCCGTGAACCTGATGATGTTCTCCAGGTTCCACCCTAATTGTAGCAGATGTTTTCAAGATTATCATTTCTTCATTTGTTTTCCTCCTCTGTAATCAATCAAACAGTGTAAATAAAACAATTCAGGTTAGTAGGTTTCATATACAAACACATAATCATTGCGAAAAAAATATAAATTGGAAATTAAATCGGAAATCTACAAAATGAGAGGAAAAAAGAAAAAAAAAATTTAAGAAAGATAAATTGTTTGCTTGAGATAGATCGTACTTCTAAGCATAAAAGCAAGATTAAACAACCCTTCAAGTATAATAACATGTTTCATCTTTATTTAGCTTCACAACAACTCATCCCATCAAATCAAAGTCAGATTGAGAAGTTCGGTTATCCTATTTGGTAGAAGAAAAAAGAGAAGTCAGGTATATGTTCAAGAATAAAGTAAACAATTTAAGTTGGAGGTACTTCATCGTTCAACAGAAGTTGAATTAGAGTAGAGAGAGAGTGTTGAGAAGAGAAGAGGAAAAACACAAGACCAAGGGAGACTCGTATACATGGAAGCTATCAAACAAAAACATCATGCTCCATAGTTGGCCGGTAAAATTTAAGAATCCGACCATGTTGCGGATATGTCCGTGTCATCCATACATTTGCAACCATGACTACACCGTTTTTTTTTTCCTTCTTTTGTTGGATTTGGCTTAAAAATAGATGAGTTATTGGTTTGTTCCATGGGCCTGTTATTTCCTAACTCAAACAGATTCGAATCACGTCGTGAATCAATTCCGACCCAATTTAAGAAAACAAACCGTCTAACTCATATTGAGTAAGATCCGGACACGCAAGTTAAAAAAAATGACCTCTTTGTTTTAACATATTTTTGGTTTACAATTTCTCTATATAAATTTATAAGATCGATTCCATGCCATTATGGCGAAACTAATAACTATAAGTATAAAATTAAGTTTTACGTCAATTTTTTAGGTACTGCTCCACCGTGGCAGCGTGTCATCTAGTTGTATTTGCACCATCTGTTTACTAGCATAACCAATTTGAAAATTTGTTTTTTTTTGAATCAAAGTACATTAGATTAAATAAAATTACATTAGACTCAATTACAACTAAATCATAAAAGCGAGGTAATCAACATCCTCATTCATGGGAGCTATTTGGTGGAGCATCTAGAAGACAGAATGCTTTGAACCTGTAAATGTTTCTAAGGATGTTGAGACAAGATAAAAATTGAAAAGGTCTTACGTTGTTTTGCTGCATATTGCTGCGGTTCTTTGAATCACTTCGGCTTTCGCCACCGTTAAGCCTGTCTGGTTAATCTCAGTATTAGCATACCAAGAAATTGGTTGACAACATGATAAATTGATTGAAAACGAGAACACAATCCATTAGCATCACGGTTTCTCGATTTCTGTTTCAGCAAAATGAAACGAGTACAAAACTTGTTGTCAAAAAGTGGTTTGAGAAAAATTCATAACATTGTGGATATTTTCTCTTGTTGGAAAAACATAATCTATGCAAATTGCTAAATTTTCTTCCAGAGTAAACTTGAGAACCACGAACTCTTATAGCCCCTTTTTTAGATTTTGAGAATGAAAAATGAAGATTGAGGTGAAATTATAAGAAATTGTGGTGTAGAAGGCGGAGAAGCTGCGGTTTTGGAGTTGAAAATGTATGTATGTAAACAGAGCGGAATTGGAGCTGTTGGATGAGAGTAGTCGTTGCCGGTTCAATCAAGGAAGGGCGTCTCATTGTGATACGAGACTCGTCTCTACATGCGCCGAGACTCGGCTCATTATAGGCCGAATGGCCTATGTGGATGTGTTCGTCTCAAGTTAACCCGACCGTCTCAACTTGAGGCTCGATGGGAAAACCCTTTTGTCCATCCATTTTGAGTGTTTGTCAGTCCCATTTTGGGCGTATAACGGGCAAATATGTTACATTGTGAGTCCCATTGGACTTGCTTTAAGAGCAGAAATATATATTGTCCTCTTAACTATCTAGCTGGTAGAGAAACACTGAGCAACTGACTCAGCTCACAAATACTTTTGTTTATAAATGTTTGTATGTTTGTTATGATGTTCTCATAAACCAGTACTTCAATTTGATATTGGCTCTTACTCAACTATGGTAAATTCTAACAACAAAATATTTAAAGTTAGACTTCCACTAACAGTTTATAGCGAAAATAAGTTATTTAGAAATTGGCTTTAGAAGTCGTAGTTATTTATTTATTCTAGTATGTCTCTTATTTTGAATTCTAGTTATTTTAGGAGTCTTGGCGCAAGCCCAACAATATAAATAATTTTATAAGTTTTGTTTAACACAACTTATACTTTTGCTAAGTATATCCATACATTTTTTGTTTTTCTTCAGATTGAGTTATTTTTTTTTCCAGATTTCGTTTTCTACAAATTAACGCATCTACAAGGCTGTAAAATTTGTTTTTCATTTTTCTTATTTGTTAGATTGAAGATATATTATTAATAGAAACATCATAACAAATAAAAAATCCTAGAGGGGTTAGGGGGTATTCAAAAATCTTAGGCTCAGAGCCAAGACTAGTATTGTTGGTGATATTATGAGCTCTTTTCATTTATTTGCTTTTTGTCATGCTATTGAAATATTGTATGCTTACTTCAATTGGAATTGGTTTTAATCCCTAGAGTGGCATGCTTCTAATGCGCAAGGAAACGTCGGCCTGGTGGAGAAAGTTGATGTGCGAAAAATCACGGTCTTTTGAGTCATGTTTGATTCCTGGACAAACCAAAGATTCTCTTGGACGAAGTATGTGGTTTGAAATATTGAGGGTTAATGAAGATTTTTTTGAGGTGGCTTCTATTCAAGTTAAGAAAGGGAGGAAGATACGTTTCTGGCATGATTGGTGGGTCGAGAAAAAATCTTTAAAGGATAAATATCCAAGATTATACAGGATCAGTACTCAAAAACAAGAGACTATTGCCAGCATGAAGACTACAGCTTGGAACTTTATGTTTTCAAGGGACTTAAATCCGGCTGAACGCACTGATCTCTTGGAGATTAAACACGATGTCGGGATTTTCGTTTGGTGGAGGTGAAGAGGATAGAATAGAAGGGGATTTCACAAATAAAACTTCTCTATAATAAGCTATCGAAGATGAACCTGATTGGGTTTATAATAGGATTTTGTCGAACAAGTTGGTGTCGCCGAAGGTAATGTTTCTTACTTGGGCCTGTTTGCACATTCGGTCCCGGTGAGAGATATGCTACAACACAGGAGAGTTCATATTCAATCAAACCTTTGCGTTTTTTGTAACGAGGAAGTTGAAACTATCGGCCATTTATTTCTACATTGCAGCTGGGTCAGGCAGATTTGGAACACGTTTATAAAATCTTTACAAGTGATGTGGGTTATGCCGAGGGAGGTCACTGAGTTACTGTTAAGCTGGAATGTCTGCAATGTAACTAGAAGGAGGAAAATAGTGTGGCAACTTCTGCCATTCTCGATCTTCTAGCTGATTTGGTTGGAGAGAAATAGTCGAGTTCATGGAGGAAGATGTAAATCGAAGGATGAATTGGAGCATTCAAGTAATGTTGAATATCTGTTTGTGGAGCATGGATACGCAGATTTTTAGTGATTTCTCAACTACTCAAATTCTGCACAACTGGGATGATATTGTTCTTATGTAATTGAGGTTTTTTTTTTTGCTTTTTTGAGACTGATCTTTTGATCAAGCTGTACAGCCCTTTGTAAATACCCTTTTTTTCTTTCAATATATCGTTTTTCACTACAACAAAAACATACATGGATCATTCTTAAAAAGTTTGATCTAAGTATTGGCTGTCTGAGATCTTTGCCAGTATAATCTAAAGGGTGATCTATAGATAACTACTCTCCAGCAATGAAAAGTGTGATCTTCCCCTATGCAAAGAACATAAAGTTTTGAAAAGTATAGATCTAAAGACAACGTTTTTAAAAGACAAGGTTTTAAAAGTAGTGATCTTTCCTCAAGTTTTCAACCCAACTCTACCTTATACAAACATACAAACAATAACCCAAAGTTTGATCCCATACAATTTCTCGCACCTCGTAACTCAAATCCAAAAACCGATATAAAAAGGAAACAATGTCCTAAATAAATTCATTCCATGTCCGAATCAAATTCATCCAATGTCCGAATCACATTTACAACCACAAACTAACAAAAATACACATTTCGCAAAATCCTACTACATAAGAGCAAAGTATGTACCGAACAACCCGTACAGAATTGAGTCTACCAATTTAAAGCTCATTACATGAATAAGTTTTACTATAAGCCGTAAATGCAATTTTAAGTTGTAAACCTCCGTTTCAAAATGGGAAATTTCAGTCATCAACCAAAAGAACAGAAAAGAAACTTCATCCAAATAATTACACAAGCTCGACCAAAACCCCGCAAATGGATCACTTAACATATTCAGAATTTGCCAAAATGCCGTAAAGGAGAATGCACAAAATTTAACAAATAAACTAGTAGACATGTTACTAAAACCTAACACAAAGTTAACAAATATCAATCAAAACATGAAGAAACCTTAATTTTATCAACCTACTACAATTCATTAAAAATTCGCATTAGAACACGAACAACATCCATAAATTCGATATCGCTTCGATACTTACTTCACCTCCCAAACGCTTATTTCAAAGACACGATTTTGTAAGATTGAAACTCAATTTTCACACTCCTCACGCTAATCTATCGCCTTAACTTACAACATTTGAATTCATTGATAAAATTGTCGAAACCGTCGAAGGAGAGATAATCTCAACCTAAACCTCAAAATGTAAATCTTGAAGTAAATGTACCTTTAGACCTTTCAAGAATTTCTTCGCCTTTCTCCCTTTTATCACTCGCCTTTTAGGACATGCAACGTGATATCCCTCCGCCTCTCCTATAAGGAATATTTTCCTCAAGACCAAAGCTTGGCCTTAATCCCACTTCTACAAGTACACACACATTTTACCAATACGGACATTGTGTAACATATCGTGGCTCTTTGTACGAAAGACCTTTCCTTTAGCCACAACAATAGATGAACCCAAGATTCCGGTGCACATTATACATGATTTACCCCGTATTCAAAAAAAAATGATGAACTACTCGAATAGATATACATGCATACCAAAGAGCAATGAAAAGATAGAATACAAAAAGAAAACACACTTATGTTTACATAAAAAATGTATATGCACAACTAAAACAATAATAATATAAAAGGATCTACACACTAACCTTCCCAATACCAATATTATGTTTCGTTTGAGTGATTTCATCGTCGACACCCTTTGTCCTCGCTATCCTTGACTATTTTTGGTGAGGAACCCGCTGACGACTACAATAAAAACCCAGGAATAATGAACATTCTAAGAGTTTATAAATATAAAATCTTGTTTCATCTCACAAATTCTTTCTGTATCTGTACATCTAGATACATAATTATCCTACATTTATATTATCTAAGGAGTTTATGTTTGCCGAAGGTTTGCTCGCAGCCGAATGGTTTTGATGTGTGTATATCGAGGCCTCGGCCCTCGTTAACATATCGCCAATAACATAATAAGAAAACGCCAAATAAAGAACTTATTTACTTCATCATCTAAGCATAATTCAACCTACTCGTCACACATGCAACTTACTTGAATCCCCATGAAGATGGCAAGTTGGGCTTCTAGGCGAGAAATCCTCTCACTTTCTAAGCTTGATTCGTATTTGCACCGTGGCGCCTCTTGGTGCATCCACCCCGCATAATATGTATAGCATTCATTCTGAGTTTTGTCTTAAAGATTACCATGAATATTACCATGGCTTAAAGATAGGAGAAATATCTATGTGTTCAAACATATCAAACAACAAGTCATCAACAATATTACCATGAATGCATTTGATTACTAAGTTAGGTTGTGTGTTTCCATAGTTGTTGCATATATTTACTGTGATGTGATCTAATACATAGGAGAGTAATTGCTAATCTATTGGTGCACTACCTCAAACAACAAGAGTAAAAAATGAAGAGTAAAGGTGTTGAAGCTTATGTTATATGTGTTTGGAGCACAAGAGCTAATTGTTCTTTTACACGAGCTAGTCTTTGCTTCGTTTGAAAAAGTTCGATTCCACCCTCAATGGCCTCTCTCTTTCCTCCCCGCATCTTTGGTCACGCAAAGATGAAAGTAAGCTCCCCGTGAAAAAACTTTCCCATGCCTCTAACATTTCCAGACCGCTCAGTTAGCCCCCAAAGCAAGTGTTAGGATATCATTGCTACCGCTTGTGATGAGGGAACCTTCTTTCAATTGCTCACCAACTTTTCCTACAATTTAAGAGAGAAAAATAAATCCATATAGAAAATACCAAATGAGAGTTAGGGTCCTTTGTAACCAACGAGGCAAGAATGAATCAAAATAAATATTATTACTTAATTTTTTTATCTTACAATTTTCTCACTGCTCTTGGTAGCATCATGTGTAATGATCCCATTCTTATCTTCCCTAGCTTTCTTCCATAAGATGCTCCCTGTCTGTGCCATCCGAAGAAATCTCTCCTTTTTTTTTTTTTTTTTTTTCTGTTAGCAACAAAGACTTATTAGATTATGAACAATGATAACAAGACTTATTAGATTATGAACACCATGATAATTACTAACTTATACCAGATTCAAAAGAAGATTAGCAAACCAAACTTTCATAGCTCCACAAGTTCAAATTTCTCGAGACCAACCTCTCAGCAGTAAGATTTTCCTAATATTCTCTCCCCTGCTTTCATAAAGGAAACAAAAGGAAATTCATTTAATTCAAACTAGAAAGTAGAAAAGTACATATCATATTTAATTGCTAATCTAGTTGAAAGCTAAAAATTGTTTACAAGAAGGACAAAGAAAAGATAAACTTAGAAACAACCTAATTGGTAAACTTATAGGAATTCATAACGGAAAAAATGAACCAACCTTTCGCAGTTCCACAGGTTCCACCCCAAGTCCAACCTCGGTCATAGCCTTCCTAATATTGTCCTCCCCCCAGCTTCATAAAAAGGAAACAAAAGGAAATTCATTTTTTGGCTGACTACTTCTGTTCGCAGTAGATTCGGTATTAAACTCAGCTCCTAGAAAAAGTGTGAACTTTGGCATCTTGTATAAACTAACACTGAAGTGAAGATGAGAAAAGAAACATGAACTCCATGGATTGAACTGAGAATGGATAATCATACCTCAAATCCCTTGTAGAACTTTCCTTCTCCCACCAGCTGAACTTCAACCTTATGTCTTGTGGGTTTATCAAGCAAAGTACAAATTGACACAGGGTAACAAGCCCCTTTTGATTTCAGTGTGAAATGAGATAATAGAGTGTGTTTCCAAGGTCTACAATATCCTCAACCCGAACAAATTGGAAGTATATGAAATCGCTCATTCAAGAGAAAATAAAGATTAGGCAAAACGAAGAAGAGGAAGTGAAGACATCAAATGCTCGTGTCCTTATCCGTGGTAAGGTTAAATAAATCCATGAGAAGGTAAGGTTAAATGAACCCATGGACATTAAGGTTTATAAGAAGATCGATTACTAGGAATCGATTCTACAAAATATTTATTTACAAAGATGGTGATTAATCACATTACTCGCCAGTAAGAAACTTAAGGTAAGTAAACTCGAATGAGAGGTTATCTTAGAGTCTCGCCCCAGTTGAAAATCATGGCAACCACATCCGTGAGTACATGTGTGAGACTAAAACTAGGTTAACAATCCACCTCCTCCGATTTGTGCAGCACTTCCGCCTCATCAAAGAAATATCGAATACTAGTGATGCGTTGTTAAGAGAAAAGGAGTAGCCAACCTGTTCCTAAGCAATTTTGTAAACATGCCAATACATTGGACGTTGAGATAAGAGAAATATGGAAATTACATGCCATGATTCGCACAAACGACTTTCTAACCATGCAAATGCAATTGGGACAGATCTAAACCAGTTATCAACATCAATTAACACAAAACTTATAATATAATATAGATCATAACTAAAGTTCTTGTGAGATTAACCCCAAAAGGTGAACTACAGACAACCATATGATGCTATTCTTTAATAAAGAATCTTAACCTATTGTAATCTCTCTAAATAACAACTTGACCTTCAAGGGCAATTACAAAGTTATTCAGGTATATAATTGGTCCAGTTTTTACCATAATTAGGTTCCATGTTAAAGTATAAATAATCACCTCTAACTCTATTTTCCAGGTCCAAGGCACTCTACCTAATTATCTGCTGACAATAATCCAAAATTAGAAGATCAACAAACACAAATAGATATCTTATTGTGACATTTCATCACATAAGAGACGAGTAATTGTTAAATCTCTAAGATTGGGAATGTAAATTGAATTTTTGAATGTTGTTTGATTTTAGAGACCATATTTGATAGTAAAAAAACAACTTATTTAAATCAAAACCAAACATGCAAGCAAAAATTTTATATCTAAGCAAACCTAAATCAAATCAGCAGAGATGGATTCATAGTTTCAAGTGTAATACCAAATCATACTTCACCGATGTTCCAAAAGAAATCTCACCTGTGTTTAGATCGCATACGCCCGTTTAAAAACGATACGTAAATCAAAATCAAAACAACAAAATCAACCCTAATTTCAAATCTCAACTTCAACTTTCGAATCGATTCCAAATATAAACCAAACAAGAAGGGAACCAGTTATATCCTACCTGAATCCGAATGAAATTAACAATTTCTATAGAACTCGAGATCGTCACTTGGATTGAAAAAAAAAATCGAGAGCACTGGATGGAGAGAGACGGAGAGAGTTTTTGAAAGTGAAAGTGAGATGAGAGTTAGACTGGGTGTTCGAGGAGTAGGGAATTGGTTTTGCTATTGGACCCCCAAATATTATGTGGGCTTTCCTTTTATTTTCCTCTAATGGAACTCGAGGTCGCAGGTTCGAGCCACACTCGCTGCAATTTTTTTTTAATGGACAGATTTTTGATCACAAAATAAGGTTTGAAAGTGGTCAAATAGTCAGTTGTAAGATCACACTTCCTAAAATGCATGAGATATATAGGAAGATCTCTATGTCTAAGATCACAAACACTATAATATCAGTGGTCTTTAAGTTTTAACCCTAAAAAGATCACAAGTGTTCATAAATTGTGAACTTTAGTGTGTGATCTATAGCACTTATTGTTGTAGTGTTTCCTCAAAAAAAAAAAAAAAACTATTCATCATCTAATCAAGTAAAATCTTTATCAAACCAACTCATGTTCCAGCTTTTAAGTGTCAGATGCTTCCATGCTTCCTCTTGCTCCAAGAATGGAAGTCCATATAGCCCTGGAAAATAAAAAATCTCATCGAATATTTTTGGTGGCTTCTACAACCTGATGAGTACGCATGTTATAGTGCTTCTCACCATAGTACATGATTCTAGTCATTCTTTCATTGGAAGGGATAATATCATTTACACATTTTCATAAAAGAGCATTTATTCTTGTAAGTAAGTTTAAGCTCCATAATTTTTTTTGATAAAAGGAAATCCATTAAAACGCTAAGCAAAAGAAATTACATTGTTATTTATATTACATATTTTTGAAAAGAAAGCTTTCTTCCTATCTTTACTCCAAATCCTAGAATCTATCTCCGACAAGCCATGCTTAAGAAAGTGTTTCGCTAAACTATCCGCTATGTAATTACAATCCCTTTTTATATAAAAGAAAGAGGAAGAAGCAAAAAGAGTTGGTGTCTTCTAAAGCCTTAAAGGATAAAGGCTTCACTTCTCCAATTTACAGCAAAATTTTTCCTCTTTCATGCCATTGATAACATTGAGATTGTCATTTAGAAAGATTATTTTGTCTATTCCTCGCCTTTTTGCCCATCTAATTGCTTTCTCCCAAGCTCTTGATTCTCGCTTCTTCTCCGGACTTGTGCATCTTCCAGTTCCTCCCGCAAAATTTAGAATAGTTCCATTATGGTCTAACAGGACAAGATGAGCAAAGTTCCAATTTGATTTATTAAAGTCAAGATCGACATAATATAATGAGGGTTACTACCGTAATAACCCTCCTTTCCAAATTTACGCTTTGATGAGAGCAGTCACAACTAATTTTAGGACTATTCCTTTGTTTATCATAACCAATATTGTCTGGTGTTAATAAAATGTTTTAACTCGTTTTTAATTTTTCTACCAGCATCAACCGGGTTTGGTTTAATGCCATCAAAAGCCACTCTACATCTCAGATTTCCAAATGAACCAAAGAACATAAGCATAAATTTCTTTATTATCCTTATCCTTTAGCCACCGCACACACCAATCTTTAAAGTTTAAAGATTTCCAAAGATAATAGATGTAGAGAGAGACAAGCCCTCCAAATGCCTTTAAAAATAACAATTTAAAAATGATGATTAGTAGTTTCACTCACTAGATTGTTATAGAGAACGCACTGAGTATCGATTGGTATATGTCTACCTAACTTATCCTTAACAGGTAAACATTCACTACAAGCTTTCCATAAGAACATTTGGACTCTTGGGATAACCTTAAGCTTCCAAATACCTATCCAATCTACTTTCACATTTAAGTGATTTCCATACACGTAATTATAAGAAGATTTGACAGAGACTTCCCCATCATTAGTTCCTATCCATTTTATGCTATCTTTGCCATCAACATTATTGGGTTCTATCAAATTGATCATTTGAATAGTATTATCATCAAACATCTCAGTTATCTTATTCCAATTCAAGTGCCATTAATGTTTATAAGATCAGAGACCTTTTGGTTTAAATCAGGAAGATAATCTTCTAGGAACTGCAATACCATTTCCTGGTATCCATTTCTCTGTCCATGTTTTTATTTTTTCTCCATTGCCAATTTCCCAGCTATGATTTTCCTTTATAATGTCTAGGCCTTTACAAATACTATTCCAAACCCAAGATTTAATTCTCTTTTTTTTTATAATTTAGGGGATCTGTGTTGTGAAAGTACTTACATTTAAGGATCACAGACCAAAGTTTATCAGGAAATTTGAGTAATCTCCAGGCTAATTTAGTTAGAAGCGCTAGATTAAATTTATGCGGGTTTCTAATTCCTAAGCCCCCACTATCCTTACTTGTGCACATAGCATCCCAAGCTTTGATATAAATACCCTTATTGTTTTTAGTTTTTTTCCACCAAAAATCCCTTTGTAAAGCATCAATTCTATCTAAAGTTTTTTTAGGCAGAGAGAAACACATCATCTGGAACATAGGCATAGCACTAATCACAGATTGTATAAGTAAGGTTCTGCCTGCTTGGGAAAGGAATTTTGCTTTCCATCCTTGTAATCTATTATAGACTCTGTCTAAGAGGTTTTGATAATTAAAATATTTCGATCTATTAAAGAAAAGAGGAGTACCTAAATAGGTGTCAGTCTTAGTAATTCTACCTACTTTTAAAATCCTAGCTAACAATTTACAATGTTTATTTTGAACATTTTTGCTAAAGTATATACCAGATTTTTTGTAGTTTATGAGCTGACCTGAAGAGTCGCTAAAAATTTTAAGAGCATCTAGTAGATTATGAGCTTGTTGAATATTAGCATTGGTAAAGATAAAAGAATCATCCGCAAAGAACGTATGCATAATAACTGGAGAGTTTTTTGTAACTTTTATTCCAACTATTCTGCCTGACTCTTCTTCATGTTTTAACAGGCTTGATAGAGCCTCCATACAAATTATGAATATGGCCGGTGATAAAGGATCACCTTGTCTAATTCCCCTAGTGGGATGAAAGGAATCTCCTGGAAGGCCATTGACTAGCACAGCATAAGCAACAGAAGAGATGCAGGCATGCAATAAATCACAGAATTCATTGGAAAATCCTAGGCAACTGAATATCTTAAGGATGAAATTCCACTCTAACCTATCGAAAGCCTTGGAGAGATCTAATTTCATAGCCATGTGGCCATTCTTCCTTTTACTAGTCTTCATGGTATGTAAGATTTCATGAGCAACTATTATGTTGTCCATAATCTGCCTTTTTGGAATGAAGGCCGATTGATTTTGTGAAATGAGATTATCTAAGTAAGGTTTGATTCTATTAGCTAGAATATTAGCTACAATTTTGTAAAGGGCATTACTTGGGACCGATGGGTTCAAGTCCTGTGGCTGCTTCATGCGTGTTATTTTTTGGAATTAAAGAGATAAAAGTATGATTCTCCTTTTGTTTAAATCTCTTGTTTCTAAAAACTTGTTGAACCCAACTAACTATTCCCTCATATGTGCATCATAATTGTTATTACTATTATGCTTGAAATCTACGTAACAGAAAACTAGTCGTGCCTTACATATCTAGGCATTGTACATAACTAGCCAAAACAAAACAAAAATAATTAGGTGGGGTATCAACCTATTTACGCTTGAGATCAACCACCTTGTGATACTCCAATTTAACTTTAAATTTACCATTTCGCGTAAGGATACGTACAAGTTTGTTGGGAGAAGTAGCCGGTATTCTCAGGGCTAAGATTTTATACTTGCATCTTTAGGTGAGGAAATTTGTTGAATAGTTTTACTTGAACTAGTTTTATGCACTCTCTAAGTTATGTTTTAGGGGACGCATACTAACCGGTATTAGCTAAAAAAATTAATAAAAATTACTTTATTTATTATTTTTTTCAGCTAAATTTCTTATAATATTTTAATAGTATCCAAGACAATCAACAACGTCCTAAAACTCAAACTCTAATTAAAAATTCTTATCAAGCCGTAATAAAACCGTCCGGAAAAAAAACTGTCTAAAAACTCTCACAAAAGCAGACCCATGCTGTCCTCTGTGGAGGCCTCCAGGACCACACCAAAAAAATCTATATGTGCTTGGTTTAGAGATTGTCCAAATCGACGGTCTCTTTAGAAGCACTCAACTCTAATAGACTCAAACGCCACATTGGTCAGAAAATTGGGACCCTCCCATATTTTAATCATTTGTTTACGTAAATGTGCACCTAGCCACCGGTCATCCCCGTTCCCCAAAGTTTCATGCGTTCCTGCAAATCCTGTGTTCGAGCTCCCAATGACGTAATATTACAGAAATTAACATGGAAGGTAGAGTTAGTTTCCCCTTGTGACACAATCTCAAATTTCCATCCGATTCTGGCCTCTTTAGGTAGGTTACCCATGAGGCTCGGCCGGGTAGGCTAGCACATCAACCTGTTCAATAAATGTAGTAGTATGTCGTTGGAGCTTAGCTTGTTAAGCTTCCTACGTAGTTTCATGTAATAATCGTTATCCAATAATTTAAAAAAAAAAATCGTACTAAGCCGTAAGCCGAGCGAGCATAAAATTCCTACTGTTACATTGTAATTTAAGGCACTTAATGAACACCTAATCATCTCCATCAAAGAACCAAAATATTACATATATCATAAGTGATGTCTCTTTGTAACAAACTAAAACAAAGTGAATCGGAAACATGGAATATCAACATTGTATCTCTAAAAACAAAAAAACTGAACTAGAAAGAAAAAGATGATGTCATTCCTCAGTAATGTAAAAAGAACAATGGTCTTTATTACTCCCTCTGTCCTCTTTTATTTGTCCTAATTTCTACTTTGGTCTCATTCCCTTTTATCCATCCATCCGTTTATGACATACTTTTCCCTTAAACTATCAAATATACCCTTTATTTTTAATAATCATAAAATCATTTTTAATATCAAAATCTTAAATAATATCACCATATATAAGAAAAAAAACTTACTCAATATTTTTGTATTAATTATCATTCCTTTTTTAAATAAAAACATTTATGGATAGTTATAAAATTCCTAATAAAACTTCTACTTATTCTGTATTAATCTTTTCATCTCTTTTTTTTTTTGAAACACCAAGAACATAAGCTAGACTATCTAGTTTCTCTAAATAGCAAATAATCTACAATTTCAATTTTCAATTTTTTTCCCTCTCAAATACAAATTCCAAAGACTCTAAAGTTTTAGTGAGGGAAACCAAAATCAAATGGAGGAAAGAGTATTTCTTAAATTGTGGATTCCATAATAAAAGCAATATAAATTTGCTTTTATTTTCTTAAAATATTTCCTAAAATATTTATACTATCAAATTTAAGCTAATAATTTAGATTTGGTAATAATATAACATTAAATTGGTTAGTCAAGGGCTAGTCATGATATTTTATATGATTTCCTTAATATCTTGACAAAGTCAAAGCGAACTCTTAATTTAGGACGGAGGGAGTATAATAGACACCACCATAAGATCTGTCTCAAAAGAGAGCATGAGTGCAATCTTAAAACCGGCCACAAACCGGACCGCAAGATAAAGCCCAACCCTAACATAAACACTTAAGTATGGTAAATTTAGGTTAGTTCTCTCTTTTCTTTGTGCAGTTTATCTGACTGAGAAAAAATGGTGTTGGCCTTCGATGATTATGGGAGACCATACCTTATCCCAGAAGATGAAATAGTGAAAGGTCCAATATATGAAAAATTAGCTGCTTTTTTCGAAGCATTTAGACAGAAGGAGGAAGTAGAAGAGAAGGAAGCTATAGCAGCAGTGAAGAAACGTAAGGCTCATCAGAAGAATTCAGAAAACAATGAAGCTTCTTCAACTGATAAGAAGAAGAAGAGTGAGATATCCAGCGAAGCATGAATGCAACAGAAAGCTTATTTTGGGTTTGATAATAAAAGAGTAAGTTTCTGTAATTTCTAATTCTACTGTCTCAATTTGTGCTAAAACCTAGATTTGGACCAAAATGAATATATATATACTTTTTTTCTTCATTTTTTTTACACTTAGGATCCCAAGTCAACAAATAGATTTCTCAAATAGTAGGAAATATCATTTACCCTAATAATAATAGGGTTCTCTTATCTTGTATACCTGTATACATGATAAGCATTAATGAACCGTCTATTCTCTCTAATGATTCGACAATTTTTTTATTGGGTTTACAAAATTTTCGATAGAATATACAAATAATAATTATAAAATATTTATTCCTTTAATACCCTTGTTTGCAGCATTAACTATCTCGGTGGAGTCCACCTTTCTTCATATATCACGCGAAAACAGTTTCCAATGGAACTCATTTTTGATAAAGTCTTCCTAGGTTCCTCTTTCTCTCTTCTTTTACTTATTTCTTTGTCTTATTTCGTACCCAATTACAGTCGAGCTTACCTTATTTGATTTTCCCAACTTATTGTAAAAATCGAACTAACTTAATCATACGATTACTTTTTTCTTATGAATATCACTATTAATCATCAAACCTCAATTATATGTTCCTAAGATATGGTCTTCATCAATTCCTAAGCTTTCATCATTTCACGCTTTGAATTTTTCAGTATTAATCAGCCCATCGCCACGGATGGTCGGGCTGATATGAAGACCATGCTTTATTGTTTTCCCAAGATAGCATGTTGTTTTATTTTCTATGCCTAAAAACAATACCGCATGGTCTTCATATCAACCGACCATGCCGGGACCGATTGAAACCGTAAAATTAAACTAGTGATGATGACCATGTCTCGAATTGATGAAGACCATATGCTTTAACATGGTACCAAAGATGATCTTCATCAATTCCTAAGATGGTCATCATCACTTTCAAAGATGATCTTCATCACTTCCGAATAAAAAAAATTGGTTTCCAAAGTGAGGAGAAGAGAATTTGATATAGAGTGGGGAGAGTTTAGAATTTGAAAGGGAATGGGAAATATTTGGGTTTCAAAGCTCCATCCCTAAATAAGATTAATAAGAAGTGGAGATGGAAATGGGGGATATGATTTTGTTTTTTGATTTTAAGTTTTTGATTTTTATTTTGTGGGAAGGGTATTTTAGTATTTTCATAACCAATGGTCACCCCTTAGCCGAAATTATGGGTTGGGGGAAGTAATTCATATCCCCCAATTAATTCCCATATCCCCGATTAAAGCTTCTTTTTAATTGAAACTAAAATTCGGCAGTTGGATTAGTCCCTAATCAAAGTGGATGTGGGGACGTGATTTATTAATGATTAGAGATCCCGAGTCCCATAGCAATAAAAGAGGCTAAGTCCATTTTTCTATAAACCCTTAGGGTAGTAACGAAAATAAGATCTTTTGGTTTCTTTTAAACTGATTTCACTAGTTCCAATAAATTAGCACGAAATCAATGTATAATATTAATATTTTAATCACTCTTATCCTGTATACGGGTATACAAGATAAGAGGACCCATAATAACATATTAGAAGAGTTTGGTCCATTGACCTACCAATCGTCTGCTTTGGTCCTTTTTTAAAATATATATTATTGCTTGCATTTTAAATATTATTATTGTTGGTTTTTTAGTGCCGACAATACTCACGCTGAATGATGTCATCAACCATGTCATAATCTTTTAATAGTAGTAGAAATGTCATTTTTTTTCTCTTTTTCACTCTCTTCATAATAAAATATAAATAAATAAAAACTTAAAACCGAAATATCTTCTAAACCACATATCCAAAAATGATAAATTTTATATATTCTAAAGCCCTCGATTGAGCTTTCCAACGAGTACCATTGTTGTTATGTTTCGGAGCTTTTAATTTTTACCTTATCCATAGGCTAAAAAATAACTATACAATGAACTATATACGAGTTCATTCTACAAAATGAACTGGTATAATGAACTACTATTACGACTTCATTCTACCATATGAAATACCATTAGGAGTTCATTCTACAATATGAACACCTATCACGAGTTCATTCTACAATATGAAATACCATTAGGAATTCATTCTACAATACACTACACCATTTCCAGGATTTTGTCACAGGCTATACCTGCTACTTATTGAATTTGTAACGGTTATAACTGTACTAAATAGGCCGTTATTAATAATTGTGATGGTATTTTGTAACGGTTTTATCCGTGACAAAAGGCAGAAACAGTCACATATAAAAAGCGTTACAATAATTAATAACCACAATTGACCTAATTTTATTATATCGACACGTGTCATTTTTGTCACATTTATCTTAACGGTTTTAACTGTTACTCTCTATTAACCACAATTCGGAGTATGACAC
Organism: Papaver armeniacum; assembly: GCA_023531295.1. NCBI lineage: Eukaryota > Viridiplantae > Streptophyta > Magnoliopsida > Ranunculales > Papaveraceae > Papaver > Papaver armeniacum. The sequence continues at coordinate 71,953 of JAJJWW010013712.1, forward strand.
GTGTCTTAAAGAGTCACATTTACAGCAACGCTTATAACTGTTACTGAATCCTTGCAACGATTGCTTCGGCGACACGTGTCCTTTTTGTCACGGTTAAAGTAACACATATTAGTGTTGCCATGAATTTGTAACAGTTACTCATAGGACACGTGTCGTCCTTTTGTCACGGCCTATGATGACGCGTGTTATTTTTTCTTCACAATTTGTGTCACAGTTATAACCGTGACAATTGTTTCTGTTACCATTAAAAAAAATGGGTAGCCCAGATCATTTTCATGGACCTGGCCTTCCAGTTTACAGGCCTGTAATACAGGTCATTATCAGGGACCTACCCTTTCAGGTTACAGGCCAGAAATACAAATAAACCTAAAACACAATTGCAATTTCTTCTTTTTCAATTTGCGAGCTATCCGCATTCTACCATTCATACATTCATTATGACACGATCTTAATCTGCATCTAGATTCATTATGAAATCTACCCAAAAAAACAGCAATTCAATCTTATTCAAGTACGCTCCCAGACAACACAAAAATTCTTCTCCAGCTGCTTGGTACAAGACTATAGGTTGCAGGCATGACAAAGTCTGTCACTAGAAATACCTGAAGTGCACATCCAAGGTCAAGAACAGAAGCACCAAGTTTTCTCTTTAGCTGCACCAGTTTCAGCATTGGCATCTGATACTACTAATCTGTCCAACAATAAAAATTGAGCATATATATCAGTCAATGACACAATCAATAGACAAGTGCATCTTAGATGCTATTTAACTACTACTAGATGTGAAGCTCATATCAGCTACTTAAAAAAAGGAATATCAGGAAAGTGAACATGACAGTGAGTCTTACTTCAATGAGTAGGCACCACCAGCTTTCACTTTTCCACAGTCTTGGCATCCCCGAATTCCTATGGCCTTCCTCTTCACGGCATACTGCACAAGGAACAGAGGAACAAAATTGATTACTAACTCGATTTTAGAAGGGAAAACAAAACATAACAAAGATACTACACTGATGCGAGAGATACCCTACATTTCAGTCAAATAGTAGTTAGAGTCAATAACAGCACTAAGGATTAACAACATACAAGCTCATACTTCATTAGGATTCGGGAAAAATAAAATAAAAACAAATAAACAAGGACTATAAAATCTTACCCTGCATGACGACACCTAGCAGCTTCTTGACGAGATATCCTCATTGGATCATCAAAAGCACTTGTAATTGCTTTCACTACCTGAACAAAATTCATTGTATTATACATTTTGGGCGATAGAAAACCACTATATTACAAGTCTTGAGCAGTAATCATATCAACCTGTGGTCTCATGGGATAAATCCTTGTGTGGGGGAGCCCTGACATGGCTAAAAGACATTGAATTGTTGTCTCCCTAACAAGCTGGAACATGACCAAGAGTGTAGAGTAGAGAGTAGTTAGATTTGTGAAAAATGCATGATATTTGTAGAGAAGAAAATTGCAAAAAGCAAGACTACTTTAAAAATATAGGTATGTGTTTGAATTATAGATCCACAGCAAGTTATACCATCATAGGGAGGAATGTAATTAGTCCAATAAGGCGATTTATAATGATGGATGCATTCTCTGATACGGCTTCTTTCCCTGTGTGAGGAAAAATAAGAACAAACAATGCACTTATCATTATGCAAAATGCACACAAGCTGATTGAAAAACTTACAAAACTCTACAACTGATTATCAATCAAGACACACAGGATATACACACAGATGATACAAAAATCTCACCATTTTCATCCATTATAATCCCTGATAAGACAAGCAAGAAGCTATACATCAGATCTTTATCTCGCTCATCCAAGATCAACAAGGACAAACAATCCAACAATGCAGAAATGACCTGCAATGAAAAAGAAAAATGACAAGTTCAGAATGATTATAAAGAACACACTGCCTACAAAATCACAATCAGAAGTTTCGAAGTTTCTGAAGCTGAATCAGTCACAACAACAGAAATTGGACTGTTGAAATAACATGTCCAAAAGCTCGATATATCATGGATCTGACACTTACATAACAATATGTTAGTATATACAAAAAGGCTAAAAAAAATATGGAAGTTCAAGAAGAGCTGAAAACTATAAGTGAAACAGGACACAAAAAATATGGATTGAAAGTAATCTAAAGTTCAAAGTAAAATTTAAAACTACAAATATTTGTGACCATCACTTTCTCTTACCAAGAAGGAATACAAAACATAAATTTCCTAAGGAAAACCAGAAAACAGTAAACTAAAAAGAAGTAAAACCCCTTTTAAAAAATCAATAAAATACATAAACGATCATGTAAGACTCATTTCTATACTTCCCTTAATTTTCAATGTTCCTAAATAGGTGCAAGCCCTTCTAATTAGTGACTTCCATTTACAACTAATCCAATCTCACTTGGTCCCAAGTGACGGACATGAGAACACCACCAATAACTTCAATAAGATTTGTTCACAACAATCATTTGGTATACGCTGCAAGCATACAGATATAGAGACACTAGGACAAACACTCATCATATTCATCTTCTACCTGCAAAATCAAACAATCTAAATTACAACAATGTTAATAATTTTAAATGACTTCAAAGAAATAATGAAATATACTCTTAAAGGTTTCAAAGAACAAGTCCTCTCCTGTAACACCCCAAAATTTGGATCATGGATTGATCCAAATTCTAGGTGTTACAGGCGGTATCGGGTTTCAAACTAATTCCTTGATTACATTTTCATTCTTTCATTTTAGTACCCAGGCCTTAACTAGTCTCACAAAAAGGTTCATCTCAACCTAGTAAGTCTTAAAGTTCAAAGTACAAGGATGAAAGGGAAGTAAGAATGCACTGAAGAAATCTGGACAAAAGTGCCACAGAAACGCATCCCTAACAGCCTTCATTGTCGAGGCTCCACAGACTTCGTCAGAAGTCGGAATTCAGAGCTTGACCCCAATTTAGCAAGAAGAAAGACACATCTTTCACATGCATTTTAAAAATTCAGAATCCGAGTTTAAATGGTTAGTCAAAAGTGTGAGCAAAGTAGGTCACAGAACTGTGAACCTACAGACTGCAGTTTTGCCGCGAGTTACATCAGGGGAAAAATCTCCTAGACAAAAAGTTAAAACACCAGACTCTTAAAACCCATTAAAGACAAAATATAAATGAACATTTTCAATAAGAAATCATGGCTTAATACCCTGCCAAATGATGTCAGTGTTCAAGAGAAAGTGTTACAGTAAACCATCTGAAAAACAAGGAATTTCCACATTTGTTTTGATTCTAACTTCCAGAATACACTCCTTACTCAACAAAGCCTCAGTAATTTAACTTTAAGACAGTAAACTATGTTCTAAGTCTCCAACATTAAGCCTCTCAAGTGAAAACACCAAATTACATGGACATGAAAACAAGAAGCAAAGCAAGCCTAAATTAATGAAAAAATAAGTTTATGTTACCTGAAACAAAATTCCTTAGTCTTATCTTCAATACTCCATTCTAAAACAGCCAAAAAAAAAAATCAATAAATCAGTAAATCCCTTAATCAACCCAAAAAAAAAATAAATATATTTTTCATTTAAGTCTGTGAAGTGTGAATTTCCACTAAAACCCATACATTTGAACCTAAAAATCACTAAAACCCAGCAAAGAATCCCACTTAAGAAAACTCAATCTCTAACTCATCCTACAGATCTCCCAAATGCAAAATCAAGAAAGAAAGCTATGTATGAATCAATCAACACATAAAACTTGAAATATCTAGTTTTCTTACATCGAGCTTTGCAGTTGATAAGTCAGAAATTGACATATCAACTTTCAGGGGTTGATTATCACTGTGAACTGCAGCTGCACCAACTTCATCAACTAGGGTTGCAATTGCACCTTTAGAAAAATTACCATTTGAATCCCACAAAATTCAATCACAAAAAATTAAAATACGAATTTTGGATGTTATATTGCTAATGGAATTAGTGTTTTCAGTTGTGATTCATCTCATAAAACCCAAAAATTTCCACTTTCCCGATAAAATCACCAAATCAAAAACAAAAAGAGAAAACAAATCCGAACCCAGGATACAAAATTGCATAGTTATCTTCTTTTTCAGTAAAGGAGCAAATCCTGATAGTTTGAGAAACTATAAACCCTAAAAAATATTCTTCTGAGATCTATGATAATATATTCTTCTTCTTACATACAGGAGGAGATAAAGAGATGAGAAAGAAATAAACAAAACGGAAGAAAGATGGAGGATGATAGGTGGAGATATGCAGCAGCAGTAGGGAAAAGATGAGAAAACAGTTGAGGGGGAAGAAAGAAAAGAAAGATGAAGAAGAAATGATCGTCTTCTAGGGTTTTCTTATACTTTTATATCTTAAACGGACGAATAGGATTAATCCTAGATGATCTGACAGTGGAAATTAAATAAAGCTTATTACTTGATTGATTTTTACGGGTTAACCTGTTTACGGGCCGATTAGACGAAATATATAAGACTTAAAACATCACAGTTAAAAGATTACTAGAGTTAGACTCGAAGTTTTTCTCGCTCGAATGCATGAACTCCAAAACAAAATATAATGACTTAAACATCACAAGTTAAAAGATTACTAGAGTTAGACCAGTTTCTCGCTCGATGAACTCGAGACGAAATATATCGATATAAACATCAAGGTGTTAAAAGATTACTAGAGTTGGACCTGAAGTTTCTCGTTGATGAATTGAAGATGAAATATAATCAGACTTAAACATCAAAAGTTTAAAGATTACTAGAGTTAGGCATGAGTTTCTCATTTGGATGAGCTAGATTAGAAATATATCTCAATTGAACATCACAGTTCAAATATTACTAAAGGTAGAGAATGAGTAGCTCTTCTGACGAACTGGAGACAAAATATATCATAATTGAACATCACAGCTTCAAAGATTATTAAAGTCGAACTTGGTAAGAATGGAGAATCCATCCATTTACTAAGAAGATTCCTTGAGATATTCTACGAAACCTTTAAAAACCATATTTCTCGCTTATCAGATGCTGGTATCAGATCCCAGATCGAACTCCGGCCGCGAGTGGACTACTATAAGTCGTGAATTCAGAAGAACGACGAATTCATCCATTTACAAGCAAGATCTTCGATATTCTACGAACCCAAAAACCTTATTTCAAGATATTGTATGCGATAATGATCCGAGATCAAACTCGCCGCGAGTTGACTACTTTTAAGTCTAAATTTAAAAGAATGACGAATCCATCCATTTACAAGGTAAGATTTATTCTAGATATTCTACGAAACCTAAAAAACCCTATTTTCGATATTGTATGCAATGACAGATCGAGATCTAAACCCGGCCGCGAGTTGACTACTTCTAAGTCGTAAATCTTGTGAAGAACGGGATTAATTCATCCATTTATGTAAGATTTTTCGAGATATTCTCACAACCTTAAAAACCCTATTTGTGCATTATTGTATGCGTACAAAGATCCTAGATCGAAACCGGCCGCGCGAGTTGACTACTCTAGGTCGTAAAACTTGGTAAGAAATTCCCAATCCATCCATTTGCTGTAAGATTTCTCGAGATATTCTGTACTAAACCTTAAAAAAACTATTTCTCGCATATTGTATGCGTATTTCAGATCCGAGATTGAAACCCGCCGTGAGTTGACTACTATAAGTCGTAAATTTGGCAAGAACGCGAATTCATCCATTTACAGTAAGATTTCTTGAGATATTTAACGAAACCTTAAACAAAACCCTATTTATGCATATGTATGACATACCGTGCCCGAGATCTGAAACCCGTCAGGAGCTGACTACTTCTAATTCAAACTTGGTAAGAATGACAATCCATCCATTTACGAGTAAGATTCCTTGTAGATATCTCCACTGAAACCTTAAAAAAAAACCTGTTTCTCAGATATTGTATGCGTATCAGATCCGGATCAAACCGGCCGCGAGTGGACTCACTATAAGTCGTAAATTCGAAAGAATCCACTTAATTCATCCATTTACGGGTAAGATTTCTTCGAGATATTCTACGTAAACCTTAAAAACCCTATTTGTGCATATTAGTATGCGTATCGAGATCCGAGATCGAAACTCCGGCCACGAGTTGACTACTCTAAGTTAGAACTTGTAAGAATGTACTTAATCCATCCATTTGCGAGTAAGATTCCATCGAGATATTTCTACGAAACCTTAAAAACCTATTTCTGAGATATGTATGCGATTTATGATCCCAGATCAAACCGGCCGCGAGTTGA
>JAJJWW010013713.1:0-10023 GCA_023531295.1 Papaver armeniacum
TCGGGTCAGCCAGGTCTATCAGGTCTATCACCATTTGGAAATTTACAAACTATCTTGTCGGCAGGTATATCTGGAGGTCTATCCCCAGGACTCTCTGAATTTTTGGCTGCTGAAAATAACAATGGGGTAGCTAGAGATAGAGATGAGCGAGATAGAGATGAGCGAGATAGAGATGAGCGACATTAGAAATAGCGTTTTACATTTGTAGTTTTGTAATTTTTAATTACTGCTACATTTGTAGTTTTCGTTTTAAAAGTACGATTAATTAAATAAAATTACATATGTTTAAAAGTAATTGTTTTACATTGGTTGATAAAATTACATATGTTTAAAAGTAATTGTTTTACATTGGTTGAACTCAATTACGACAGACTACACATTACATTAGCTTCACTAATGAGAAGAATTACTAGGTAGCTTAACTAATGAGAAGAAGTACTAGGTGGAAACAACAACACCAAGGAAGGGGTTGAAAATGTTCAACACCTTAAGGATTTCAAAACATTTGTCTAAAGACAAATCCACATTTGTCTAAAGACAAATCCACATTTGTCCACCTTCGCCATTCAGACAACGATCTTGTCACCATCTCAGCATTAGTTTCACCTCTCAGTCGATATCGATTTACGTGTATGGTTAAAGCTACAAACTCTTTTAATTACTTCTTTCTTAATTGTACCAAAACAATGCTCTATGTCTGATATAGAACGACGACTAGGATTACGAGTGTCACTTCAGAACCTATCGTGAATAACCGCCCAGAAATTCACCCATGGATAGTTTGCAGAAGCAAAGTTTGAGTAAATAAAAAAACATAGTTTCCGCAAATAGATTCATCTTCTTCTTTAGTAAACACAATTTGCCAAGCTGATCGGGAGTTTGAGACATGTTCAATCAAGAATTGAGAATGAAGAGAAGAATGTGTGAATTTAAAGTTGAAATGAGGAGTACTTATAGAATTAAACAAAATGTAGCCGTTGGATCACAAATTTTTCAGCCAGTTCAAACGGAGTAGTTGGCGACATTAACCAAGACAATGGAGTTTTGCAAAATAACACCGGCATTTTGGGTGAAAACGCGTTTTGGTTGAAAGCACAGGGCGTCACATGTGTTGTCGCCGAGTTATTGGTCATGGCGCGCGTTCTTGCACCAGACGCGCGCCTACTGGAATGTCTCAGTGTTCAAATGAACAGATCTGTTCATTTGAACATCCATTTTCTTGGTTTGTTCATCCCATAATGGGAGCAAAATGAACAAACTCTGAGTTTGTTCATCCCATAGATTTGCTCTTAGGAAGCGGATTTCCTACACAAAGACTATACTACTTTTGCTTGAGACCCCTTTCTATAGACTTGGGATTCAAGCTCTTATTTTTGTAACTTTAGCCGCGGCGTATGTAGGCGAATCCATAGAGGGTCATCATTAACTAGCTTTTCTGATTGATATTCGGGAATTCAAAATTAAAAATAAAGTTCAAATGCCCGTCATGCCACGAGCAAGAGTTCGAGTGATTTTGAACATTCTGATTTGAGCTATAGGACGGATTTTTTTATTGGTGAGCAAAGTTTTAGATCACATTATGGGCGGAATAGTGTTCGATCATCCGCTGAAGTTTGGGGTCCCCAGAATTCCATTTTTGTAACGGACACGGTAGGTTTCCTTTGGGTCAAAGATTATCCTAAAATCTGAAACCGACTAGATTTCAAAGTTTTATGACTAGTAAATTGAAATTATTTGGATTTTTTTGTAAATGATGTTTTTTCCTACTTTGAAATTCTAGATTCATCTTAAACTAATCGGAGTAGAGATTCAGTATTTCCCTGATTTTAACAAATAAATAGATCCGGAAACCTCCGAAAATATATTGGATTTTTCAATTTACACATTCCGATCTAGAAACGCTTAGATTGGAGTAACTTGTTGTTTAGTATACTCTAATATCTCAGATATCTTCTCTCCCCTATTTTTTCCGTAGTGATTTTCCTATCATTACTACATCATATATGTGTAGTTTGCACTGATGACCGGCAAAATATGCATCAAAGCAAATGACAGTGAACTGATCGTGCAAATTGATTTATATATTGAAAAGTGTAACATACTTATGATAGGAAGCACCTGGATTTTAATAACTTTAGCATGAATTTGATCTCAAGCGGTGATCCCATTAACAGTTTAGTGGTTGTAATTAGTCCTCGTTCAAAGGCAACAAAATTTAACTAGTGGTGTTATAGCGGCGGCCGTAACTGACCATTGTCATAAATCTTGAAAAAATTAACGAAAATGGATCATTTGTCCAAAATATTTTAAAACATGGTTCAAATGGACGAAAGTAAAAATTATTATAGGTGAAATGGACACAAAAAATTTGCAAGGATGAAAACTCGATTCATCCTGGCTTAAACTTAAAAAATAATGAGTGATTTAAACCTGGATTTATCCCGATGTAAATTAAAAATAAGAAAAAGAATTTCAAAATGTGGCAGGATGAACCGTTTACATCCTAGTTATGCTATTTTTATATTTTTGTCCATTTAAACGGTATCAAAATCTAAATGTCTTTTTCACCCAAAAAATTATTGATTTTGGTCTTTTAACTAATTTGTCAAAAATTAAGCCTGACTTGATTTTGTGCACTTTCTAAAATATAATTATACAACCAAAGGAGTAGAGGTGTAAACGTCTTGCTCAGACAGTTGACGACACACGAAATCGCGTGCTTCACGTGCCATGTGCCGTGTCTGTGTAGTGCTTAACGATTTAAGCGTGTTGTGCCGTGTCATGGCTTACTACTAGTCAAAAGCTAGGCACAACACAGCCCACGGCACAAAGACACGAATAAATGTGCACGCATACACGTGCTATAAACAATTTGAAATCACTTAACGTATACATTAAGTCGACGATTATCACAAGAATTTAATTAGACAACATATCATTTGAAACTATTTCAAGTAAAATTAACAAGTTTATTCAATAAAAGAAATAACCCATCAAATATAAAAATTGGATTATTGTCATGTAAATTAATGTTCTAGTTAAATATAGACGACATTATAACAACGATATTGAAATATATTTTCCAAATATTAAGGTATTATATGTGTTGTTATAAATAAGCCAACATAACATGTTAAAAACTAAGCGCTAGAATAAGACTCTTTTACAAATATACACAAAAATGTGATGTATTATGCCTTGTTATATGGTGTATTTGTACATGTTATGACGTGCTCTCTTAACGTCTTTGGGCTGGGCCACGCGCTTATCTCTTGCACGATGTTTGTCTTTGTACAACTCTTTTGGCTATTATTCAAACCCAACACGTCCATTTAACTAACGTGTTGTCTGCCGTGTTGGACTAAGTCACGAATCAATTTGAGGTCATTACTCAAATTTTAGCGTCCGCGTCTTCAAAAAATTTGTCTTCGTCTTCGGTGACGTGCCCGATTTACACCTCTACCAGTGAGTGCCAACCAGTGAGTGCGAACATTGAATTCTGACGTACTTCAATTACTTAACCAATTCTATGAAAATGTCAAATTACCATTCAACACATAACATAGGACTTGGGTTTATTGAGAACATGATTACATTGGATTTGCAAATCGGTTATATGTGGCTCCAAAAATGTGTGTATCTTCTGTTTTGGTCTCATTCACAGAAGACATAATGTCATAGTTTGGTACAATTACCAATTTACCATGTCTAACTGTAAATGTTAAATCATTTTTTCAAAATTTTCTTTTCTTGATATAATATTAATGCTAAACGCGATCTATAAATGACTACGAGTTGCGGACTAGAAGACTAGGAACAACCGGTGGTCCCTTAACAATACGCATTTTTCAGGCCATGCATTAATCTTATAACCCCTTGTTTCGAACCCTGAGAGCATGGTGGCCAGAGTTGGTGGCAATCACAGATATTAACATGTTTGAAGTGTTTCTTTTTCAGATATCATCACCCATTTATTTTAAACCACCGTGTATAAAGGCATCGCACTGAAATTATCAATTGTTGCTTACCTTACCCCACATTAGTTATGGGGTTAGTACTAACAAAAATACAATCTTCTTTGCATATTTGGAAAAAAAAAAAAAAAAAAAAAAAAAAACGGAAAATGGGTCATTTGTCCAAAAAAATTTAAACATGGTTCAAATAGACGATAAAATGTGCTCGTTGAAATGGACACAAAATAGTAAGGATAGCTTGGATTCATCTGGCCAACAAAAATAGCGAGGATGAAAGCTGGTTCATCTGATATAAATTAAAAATAAGAAAAAGAAGAATTTGAAAATGGTATGATAATGATTTATCCATTATTTTATAGTTTTGTCGTTTAAGCGATTATCAAAATCTAAATATCTTTTTCATCATGAATTATTGATTTTGGTCTTTTTAACCAATTTTGTGGAAACAAAATTATCGTTTTTTCTTTTTGTTCTAAAAGTGTTATATGTGTCTTAATTCTGGGCATTAGGACACAATTTTGGTGCTCCAAAAAAATTTCGGATCTTTTTGGCTATAAGCTAATTTTTATTCATTAAGAATATATATATTTGGGACCAAAGACAAATTTTGGTTTATGGAACGGATTTTGGACGATAATACATCTTGAGTTACCAAGCGGATCTTTACTAGTACGACCGTTGCCACGGTGGGAGGGCCGAATCGAAGAAGAATATGAAGATGGAGTTTGTCCACGACTACTTTCGTCCCGTTTCGGAAAGGTAATACTTTCACCTCGTTTGAGAAAAAGTGACATTTCGCCCGTTTCGAAAAAGTGATACTTTCTCCCGAGTTCGGAAAAACGATACTTTCACGTCGTTTCGGAAAAGTGATACTTTCACCCGTTTGGAAAAATGATACTTTCTCCGTTTGGAAAAGTGATACTTTGCCCCATTTCGGAAAAAGTGATACTTTTTCGAAATGAAACGAATGTATCACTTTTCCCGAACGAAACGAAAGTATCACGTTTCTGAAAGCGAGCTTAAAGTATCACTTTTCCCAAACGGGATGTGATAGTATCATTTTTCCTGAAGCGGGATGTGAAAGTATTTTTTTCGAAACGGAAAATTAGTCGATCCATAAACCAAAATATGGTTGCATGATGTGTTATGCATCATTTGTGGTGGTTTGCATAATGACTATGCATTCAATTTTCGAGAATTGTGCCTAAAATGATAGTATCATTTTTCTTGAAACGAATGGAGTACATCGTTTTATTAGTTGCAATGGAAAATTAGTTGATGCATAAACCAATATTTTGATACATAAAGTATTATGTATCCTTTGTGATGGTTTGCATAATGGATATACATTTAATTTTCCAAAATTGTGCCTAAAATGATAAATACTTCCAGATTTTTTGCAAAAACTTTAAATTTAATATTGTTGTTTGTACTGCGTTGCGTGGAGTTTTTATAACCTTTCCAACTAGATAAAATTTGTAAAATTCCAAGGCACGGATTTTTAGATATGTTATATTAAAGTTTGGTTGCCAATTATACCCCTGAAAAGATAGGATACATAAGGAGTTATAGTAATTTGACTAAAAGGGAGGGACATTTTTGGTTTTTCGGCCCTAACCATTTCCAATCTTTCTGTGATAATTGATCACTTAGATTTTACAAAAAATTGGCTATATAAAGGACCTCCCTCGCTTCGCTCGGTCGGCCCAATTACAGAGATAAATTTTGGATCACACAACAAACTTTGCTGGTAAAGAAGAAAATATAAATACGTACAAATACAAATTCAAAGATCATATGTCAACAACAAGAATTTGAGTGATTTTGTAAATTTTGAGGCAAGAGACAGATTTTTAACGTGCTAGAACAACTTTAAATCACTGTGTATGGGCCGAATGTTTTCGGATCATGGACTGATCTTTCTGGTAACTACTGTGATTCTAAGATAATATTTGGACATGTGGCATTGTGTCATTTGCTATTGACAGTATTGTTTTTAGTATTATCCTTCTCAACCAACTGAATTGGAGTAACTTATTGTTTAGTCTCAAATATTTTCTTCCCCTAGTTCTCGTAGATGGCGGAGCCAGAAAATTTGGGGTAGGGGGACAAATTTACATAATAGAGGCATATCACACAATTGCGGCCAAAGGCTGCAAAAAAATATTTTGGACATTTTCTCGACAACCGTGAAAATTTGTTACTCTTAAGGGAAAACACTTAATTTGGTAAACTCTTAAGCTTACCAAGTCAATATACAATCAATTAATGTCTACAATATAAAGCACAGTTTGTTTCTGAGTGGTGGCCAGGATTGATTCTGGGCAAAGATAAATCTACGGTCGTGGTTGTAGAGACCACACCCATTACCCGCACGTGTGCCTTAGCTTTTAGGGGAGGAATGAGCAACCGTGGGCGCCCAATCGTTCTCTCCTCTCACTATCAAATTCCTTCGGTATTGGATTTCTTCAACTTCTTGCCTTTCATCATTAAACATGGAACACCCAGGTTCCATTTTGTTAATCATGGTGATGTTCTCCATGATTTTGAGTTTTGGTTTAGTTCTCAGATCAACCACTGCACATGCTGAAGGAATCTGAAAGAAGTATTCAAAGTTTCATCGACCATTAGGGCTGGGTAGAAGAAAACAGTTCTCTTCCTCTCTCTTCGTTCTCCCTCTTGCTTGAAGTGGACAGATATTAGGATTAGTACTAACGATCCAAAATAGTCCGATGTAAAAATGATTGGAGAAAAATTGTCTTATGTTATTTAGAGAGAATTGGAAAAGATGATTTTGGATTCCACTTGAAAAATGATTGCAGAAGAATTATTTACTCTTTTTGCAAGGAGAGTTTAAATAACAGGTATGAATAAATTTATTAATGTGCAATTTTTCTTCCATTTAGGGTTTGTTAGTTATATGATTGTGTATTTGGGATCCCAATTCTTTGTAACTCAAATGGTTCAATTTGGTGATGAATCTTATGAATCGTTTGATTGAATCTAAACTTCTCTATGAAATGTTTGTAGAAATTGCTGAGAGGTCAAACGTTTTATTTTGAACAGGATTAACTAAGAATAAGTTGCATAAAATGACTTCATAGTAAATGTAATAACCCACTTTTTTTTGATTTATCAGTTTAGAGTTCTTATTTTCTCTAATTCATGTGAGGTTTGCCTGGTGGTCAATATTTTAGGTTATAATTTTCTCTAGATATCTAATGCAAGAACAAATCTGGACCAATATAATCTTTTAGTTAGAATGGTTTTTGTTATCTATCACAGTTTAGTTAATAACCCGATAGATGTGTCATCCCAATAGATAAATCGATGGTTGCTATTATCCTAACAAAATGGTAATGGCAACTTGGCAAGTCTTTTTGAGTTCTGAAGCTCTCCTCATCTCTCTCTTCATTCTCCTTTGCCAGGGATTTTCTGTCTGCCATTTCTCATCGACTTGGAGTGATTGTGCTTGAGAGAAAGTCATGGGAAGAAGTAAAGAGATAAAATGAGCCGACAAGATACGAGATGGATGAACTATTCAACTTTAATTAAGGAAGTTTATAAAGAGAAAAAGGTAAACCCTAAAGCTAACATTATTGTAAGATTAATTTGATTGATTTAGAATTTGGATGTCTTTACTTTTGTTATGAATATGGGGAATGACCTTGGATGATTTTAAAAAAAAAAATGTTCGGGAAATGACCTATCCTATACACATGTTTAATTTTTGTATCATATATGTGTTTTCATGGAGATTATAGCTATAACGTTGTGTATGAGTTTCAATTGATTTTTTAATCATTTCACTTATTCATTCATGTAAAGTTTCGTGTGAGTTTCCTAAAGGTTTAGGATTTTGATAATTTCAGTTGAAAATTAGAAAATCTCCAATTTTCACATATATCATTTCTGTTTTCATACTTCTAACTGTTAGTTGAACTTTAGCACAAGGCACATGGATGGAATGAAGACTAATGGATATAGAGTGATGAATGAACTGGAAAGCTGATCACATTCAATTATTCTTCCACTTCCTCCCATGGCACGTTTAAATTATTGAATGTGAAGACAAAACATTCTCCATTAATTCCCCGCCCTGCCTACCTTCTGTTGGATATGTAGAACAGCAGCTCTGGCATTCTCGGCCTCCATCACCACAGGTAATTCACGCAGAAACTTGCTTCATAATAAGAATTTTTGTGGTTTATTTTTAAAAAAAAATGCTTAATTTGGTGTGATTGCTCCTATAATCATAACCCTATTCTGTCCTAACCAATTTAGGAATCCAACATGTTACCCCAGAAAAATCTTCCAAATATGCGACTATTGGTCTACTTCATCACAACATGTTATCATTTTTTTCTTTTTTTCGGCATGTCATAGATTTTGTTTTTTTAATTGCATTGTCGTATGCACACTTCATGGTTCAAGTATAGAGCAACCACTATCAGGGATAATGGATTAAATTAATATTTGTGTTTGTTTTTTTTTTCTTTCAGGGATTTGATTCAATGTGATCTCATTAATAGCTTATTTATACAATTCCAAGATTCTTCAGTACAACCTAGCATTTTATTGATTATGTAGGTGGCAGTGGGAGGTGGAAATATTTCGATTAACCAACAATAGGTATGGGTTCATTGGATTGTTGATACAATCAGTTAGGAATTTAAGTGGTTCATTTGTTATTTGTCTTTTCCAAATGTGTCGTGTTACCTTGGTAGAGTTATGCATGTGCCAATGTGGGTTCACACTAACTAAAAACCATTAGGATGATTTCGGGTGTTTATGCTCATATGAATACTTCATTCATCAACCTGTTTCATTTATCGTCCTATTAAATAGTTAAACTCTAATGATATGGGAAAGTATGATGAGACAATAGTGTATGATTCGATCACTGCATATATGTCATATTGGATATGGTAAAACACGTCCAGTAATGGAAATATAGGGGTTGTTGCCGTGGAGATGACATTGGGAGAGAACTCTTCTGAATTCAATCACTGCATATATATTTCATTGCCGCTATGGAAACCATGTTATGTAATGGATATGTAGGGGTGGTTGCTGTGGGAAAATAAGTCCTATAATGGAAACATATGGGCTGTTGCAGGGGATAAGACCAAGGGAGCAAGAGAATTCTGCCGAATTCAATCACTGCATGTATTTCATTGTCGCTATGGGAAAACATGTCCTGCAATGGATACGTAGGGGTGACTGCCGGATAGAATTCTGCCAAGCTCGAGTTTTGTTGCCTTAAGGTAAAT
This sequence comes from Papaver armeniacum, assembly GCA_023531295.1. Taxonomy (NCBI): domain Eukaryota; kingdom Viridiplantae; phylum Streptophyta; class Magnoliopsida; order Ranunculales; family Papaveraceae; genus Papaver; species Papaver armeniacum. Next base: position 9,248 of record JAJJWW010013713.1, read on the forward strand.
GTACTTCAAAATACAGTACAAAAAATACTTTATTTATAACCATTTTACTGCATTTCAGTTGGGGTAGCAAATTAAGTAGCTCTGTCAACATTCGGGTTGTCGGAAAATGACAATATCAATTTTGGCAAAACAGGAAAAGGTAAAGAATGTTAAAATTTAATTAACCCATAACTTGACGAACTCGATCTTTTATAGAAAGAATAACAAATGACGTTGTTGGGTTCATTTCTTCATCATCTCTGTTATCTTGAATTTTTGTATGCAAAGTTTTTTTAATAATGTGTAGGCATAGAAATGAGAGTTTCAGCTGTGTTCGACAGAGGTCTTGTTTCGATGACCTATACATTGCACGCCAGGTCCAATCTCACAATTTCCGACATTGCAGATGATGGCATCAGCCTGAGCAAGCCTGGGACGCCGATCGATGAGTACATGGTGATTTTTTTAATATATAACTGTGAAAGAAAACAGTTGTAAACAGTTTGTTTTCGTTTCATGTCTACAATGGAATTTGTACGGCATAAACGTGAAAGTTATTTTGGTAGGATTGGAAATTGGTGGATAGCTTTGTTACCTTTGAATTAAAGCAGTGTTAGTGAAGTCTTAAATCTTTATTTTCATGAAACTCGATTTTTCTTCACTTTTCTAGCGTGTCTACAATTTTCGGTTTGTCCTTTGGTCATTGATAGGCGTCTTACTCATTTTTGGCCTAATCAACGTCCTAAATATTTAAACACATTTCATTCCCGTGCCGTTACGGCACGGGTTAAGCCCTA
>JAJJWW010013714.1:0-103174 GCA_023531295.1 Papaver armeniacum
AATCAATGTGAGATTGATTAGGGTTCAACTATAGTCGATCCGAGTTAATTGGTAGTAGGTTAGTGTCTATAGTGGCGTAATACAATTGTGGTGTTCAAAGTTTGGACTAGGTCCCAGGTTTTTCTCGCATTTGTGGTTTCCTTGTTAACAAAGTCTCGTATCTCTGTGTTATTTCTTTTCCGCATTATATTTTTGTTATATAATTGAAATATCACAAGTTGTGCGTTAAGATCAATCAATTAGATAATCCAACCTTTGGTTGTTGATTTAAATTGATTGACACTTGAACATTGGTCTTTGGTACTGCGTTCAATTTGTTTCACATAATAATCGGCTCGTGATTTCTATCTGTTTGTTTTCTTTGATTACATTGTGAAATAGAGATATAAACTCTTGTATATACTTTTCTCTGGATTGAGTCTGACTTCTAGTTGATTCTCTAGAAAGTATATTAGAGTAAGTCCTCTCAGATTTCCAAATGTATTGTTGGGTGTGGTTGTTATACCCCGCATTTTCAAAACCTCAATAATGAAATACAAGATCGGGAACTATCAAGGTAAAGATCGTCGAACATGGCTTCACGAATCCCCAAAGCGAAGTCTTTTTAGTCAGTAAACCTAATTATATTTCTCAAAGGACGAATCTAGTTCAACTAGGACAAAAAGTGTCAGGGATTGAATTTCCCAGTTGAAAGAGCATCTCTATTTTAGTTTTTTAAGACTAGGGTTGCTTAAAATTCAAGGTAAGATAACTTGAGAATTAAACGAATAATTTTAGGTCTTAAAAATACAATATAAGAATATACACAATGGTCCGATTCGCAACCGTGTATGATGACTATTTTTGGTTTGGAAAATATGCCATGTGAACAATAAGCAATTTGATATTCATTTAAACACCTAAGAGTTTGATTATTACTCTCACACACACACAAAAACACACAAGTGCTTAAACGATCAATGAAGTCTTAGAAGTGTTTAACAGAGTCATATCCATGCTAAACATATTTAAAAAATAAGTCTTTGAGCATCTGTTAAATTCTACTTGGACCGTTGGTAGATTGGTTCGTGAACCGTAAGCCTTGTTCACGACTCAGGTTTCTATGGTTCGTGAATTGGGTTTTCCAAACCTACAAGACTCTCGAACTCAGTTAGACACGGTTCGTGAACCGTGTTTGGCAATTGCTAGCCTTATATACCAACCTTGAAAATTCAGCTCACCACGATTCGTGAACCGTCCCAATCTGAACTTACGGTTTGCGAACTGTATCGCCAACCTTCCTTGTATTTCTGAAACTCAGATATCTATGGTTTATGAACTGGTTCGCCAACCTACCCTGAGCAGAAATATCAGAATTTTTGAATTTCTCTCTTATGATGTGTGTGCGAAACATTCCCAAATGATAAAATTACTTGTATAGGCTATTTTCAATTGATCAAAAATAAATTCGCAAACAATAAATTTTTTCGAACTAAAAATGTTAAGGACCTTTGAACATATTTGCTAGAATCATAAATCGAGATTTTTAACAAGATAAGCTTGACTTGAATTTTTTTCTTTGTAAATCTACTAGTAGTCATATGGCATAGTCTCAATAGATAGAATGGTAAGATAATGAATAAAATAGAATGGTTCAGTCTTCACATACCTGATACAGAAGTTCTTCAATTGTCTTCTTCGTTCTTCAGTCTTCGAGGGTGATGTCTGATACTCAACTACAAAATTCTAACCTAGTCTGAGACTTGACTTATTAAACTAGAAATCAAAAATTAGTTTTGATCAACTAACATTGACAACAAGGTTTGAGATAGCAAAACTTGTGGGTTCAACCGAGTATTTCTCTAACACATATGTTAAAGGATTAAATTTCCATACCCCATGAATGGGGTATTGGGATTAATAGTCCCACATTGTCTTTATGTGTAATATGACATGAAAGGCCCACCTCGTTGATTGCCAATTGGTTTGAATTAGAAGTCCAAACATCTTATAACTGTGCATTGGTCTTTGTACAACTCTCTGTTAGCAGAGTGTTTAATTTGTTTCTCATATAGAGTGTCACTTTTAATACTCTGGGAATCTATTGAACCCATAATATTTTATGTTTATGTTTCAGATGGCTGTATTGGGTTGTGAGCCAAGCCCTTATGTCGTTGTTCGTCGGTTTGTATGGTAATTTTTTGTTTTTATACTGAAAGGTTTTTTTCTTCAGAAAACCGTCTCTCTTACGTAAAAACTCAAAGAACATGACCTCGACTTATGTTTGTGCTTAAATAACTGAAGCTCATATAGACTTGGTGTAACCTATGAGGAAACAAACATTTTTTTTTTTAAAATTATCCTTTTAGTAATACATACCAATATATAAGAACATAATATTTTCACACAACAATCATTAACAAATAAAGCAGCTCGCTTAATTGAGTTTCTGACTAGATATGCTAGGAGAGAAAGCTAGGTTGAAAAGAATTGAATATGGATATGGACGTGATAGGTTAAAAAATTTGTAGGATTTGAAGCATGTCAAGGGACAAAGTAGATCATTCGTCCATAACAACTAATTGTACTTACAATATGATATGTTACCTATTCGTAGAGAAGAAGTTAAGTGATATATTTTGTTGAGCAAATGACGCTCATTAAAATTGGCATTACTGTCGTGGAGCTAGATTTTAGTTATTACTATTTTAAATTTGTTTTAGATTTTTATAACTTGAAAATGTTAACAGAAGAATATATATTTACATCGAATTTGATTTTGTTTTCAAACCAGTTGATTGTCCATAGAATGGAATTACTACCCAGAGATTAGTAATATTAAAAAAGATAATATTAAAACAAATGATAATACTGAATATTATGACAATCTACCCCCTGTAAGTAATATATTGGAAAATTTGACATCTCCTTCTTTAGGTTAACATCTGTTGAGCATGACTGACCTAATGGAGCTGAAATTGTGATTGATTAACTTGTTACCTGAGTTTAAGGCACTTGGAAGAGAAGAACCAAATCAACATCGACAACAATTTTAGAATGTCATAAAAAATTGAGGGAAAGAACCACATAGTCTGATTAGCCTATGCTATAAGCCTATTCTTTATAATTATCAGATAAATCAGAAAAATGGTTGTATTACCCCTCATCAGGAAGTATCATGATATAAAATTAAATTTTTTATATATAGAGAAACACATATACTTTCTAGAATATAAATATGCATCTATTTGTAAGAATTTTCGTGGTATTCAACAGATTGCTGGGGAGATTCTCTGTAAGTATTGGGAGCGATATAAAGGACCACTATATAATTACCCTACAAACAATTCTACTAGGCAAGGGATGAGGAATAAACCAACTGTTAATTATTTGTTTATAATGGTGCACTGGTCTATGCTACTTGGTATTCAGTTTATGTCACTTTCCAAAGATATCTATAACTTTGAATTCTAATAAACTAGTTAGCAAAAGATATGCTCTTCTCTCAGTACCTGCCTAAATAAGATTGATCAAGGCTTATAAAGGTTTAATTTAGTGTAGATATGGATGCCTCAACATATAAGATAACTCTCAAAACTTCCCTAGGATAAGCTTAGATAACAATTTCTGCAAAGTGTTTCGAAGCCATTATGTCACGTAACAAACAAGTGACTGGGCTTTATTTAGATTCTCTTGAACTCCCATGTTGCTTAAAAGGTTACTGTGTTACGTAATAAGGGTTTTGAAACCATCCTGAAAGACTTTTGAAACGAACACTTAGTTGTGGGATCAAATATGTGATTTTGGTTTCTTCTACATTTTGATCAAACTAGTGATTACGATCACACATACTAAAATCTAAACTCAATTTCACCTTAGATTTAGACATTTTAAGTATAGTTATCGTCGTGGGTGTGGGTATTGATCCGATGATGATTATTTTTTTTGAGATAAATAAATGATGTAGAGCTCAATCGTCTTGATTATCAATCTCCAAATTCTCGCCTCCCTTTACTTTCGATAAAGAATTTTTCATGGATATTTCATTGGTTCCAATCTTCAAATCCTCAAACTTTAAAATCACTCAAAGATAACGGAGTTTAACCTATTACTCTACTACGTAAACTCTATTTTTAACAAAATATATGTGTACAATTCTAGATGTATTTTGTCATTGAATAGTTATATTTTTTTCCCGACTTGACATATCAATGTCTGTAGAACTTAACCGAAACTTGTTAAACCAATAAAAAAATAAAAAATATTATATAGATGTTGACTGGCCATCTTGATTCTAAGAAAACAAAGATAAAAAATGGCCATCTTTAGGAAAAATATAAATAAAGTGAAATATCTTTGATACTCCAAATGAAATAGTACCACATTGCTCGGGAAGCGTCCGAGCACGGGGATAATAAGGTACGCTTGATTCTCCATGATGACGAGGCCTTTTAGGGTCCTAAAAAGCCCAGAACAAACCACCTACCCCGTGGGGGTGTCCAAATGGTGGGCAATATCGTCGGCCATGGTCGAGAGGGTGTTACAAACTTAGTATCGAGCCGAGGACGGCCTCGGCTCTCTTGGGGGTGTGGTTGAAATAGTACCACATTGCTCGGGGAGAGTCCAGCCCGGTCATTAAGGTATGCTTAGGATCTCCATGTTGATGAGGCCTTTTGGGGTCCTAAAAGCCTCGGGAACAAAACCACCTACCACCTACCCCTATGGAGTGTCCAAATAATGGGCAATATCGTCGGCCATGGTCGAGGGAGTGTTACAAACTGGTTTTGTTCCTGGGGCTTTTTAGGACCCCAAAAGAATATATGAATTCGGCACACAATATTCACATATGAATTTTAAATATGAATTTGTTTTAAATAAACTATACATATGATATATGCAATACAAACATCAAATAACATGTAGCAGTGGTATTGGATTTAGATTGATAATTAAGTCCAATACCAAAATTCAAAAATATAATAAAAAAATAATAATTTGGTGATGACATGTTAAAGTATTATGCGGACCGCATGATTCGGTAGTTTATAAATTCGCGTATCATTCGTTCCAAGCTGGAAATTCGCAAAACTAGATCGAGATTCTAGAAGTACGGGTTCGGTCAATACAGACGGATTCACGAATTATAGGGGTATAATTCTTGAATTTACTGACCAGGGTCTGCCTCCAGGAAGGTTCATTTCAATCAACAATTCTTCCTAGAGATCTGGAGGCGAATTCTTTCCTTGCAATAAATTGTTGGGGTATAAATTGTTTCTAGATACTTTTCACCAATCGAAATGACAAATTGCCAGAGTGAATTCTATATAAATCTTGTCATCTAATTTCTTGGCGTATCCTTGCTCCAGATCTCTCTCACAGACCTGCCCATGATCATATTTTCATAATCCTCTTAATCAAACCAAACATAGAGAGCATAGTGTGTGGAACGAAATAAAAATAGGAAAAAGAAAAAAAGAAAAAGGGCTGCTTAGAGCATCCACAGTCGTGGAGTATAACCAAATTTTTTGGTAAAAAACAGACGCAGTGGAGACGGAGTAAAGATCAAAGACCGGACTATAACCAAAACCCAGACCATATTTAGTCTTTAGTCTGGTCTTTAGTCGGGCGTAAATTGAAGTTGCGCCTGATGGGGCGTAACTCAAAGTTGCGCCCCAACAATTAAAAAAAAAAAAAAAAAGAATGGGGCGCAATTTGGAATTGCGCCCAATGGGGCGCAACTTTGAGTTGCGCCCCAACAATAATAAAAAATAAAAAAAAAATTGGGGCGCAACTCAAAGTTGCGCCCATCAATAATAACAAAAAAAAAAAGAATTGGGCGCAACTTTGAGTTGCGCCCCAACAATATTATAAAAAAAAAAAAAAAAAAAAAAAGAAATGGGACGAGATTTGGAATTGCGCCTGGTTGGGGCGTAACTCAAAGTTGCGCCTGACCAAATTTTAGTCTTCCTCCACTGCGTTACAACACTTTGACTAAACCCAAATTTTAGTTTTTTTTGCTCTCTTTCTTTTAGTTATGGTCGCACCACCAGGTTGCTCTTAGGTACATAGCTAGCCAAAACCGACAGCATCCCAGCATAGTGTTCCCTATTTTCCCCATCATTAACCACTAAAGACCATATTCATGAGCTAGCAAGCTAGGTTCCTGCATAGTGGAGTTAGTTATGGAACGAAAGAAGAAAAAGTGCATCCCACCATTCCATTTTCTTTTCAATTTTTTTCATGTTATTACAGTCTGCAACCTGCACACAGAGACAGAGAATCCTAATCACCTGAGACTAGATAAGTTTTATTTTTTTTATGAGGTCAGACATGTAATAAAGGAGGAATCTTCTTCTTTGTCTGGATGATTTCCTCTCAATCATAAACATACACCATGTGATGTTCTTTCTTCCTTTTCTACTCTACTGTGAATCACTTTCCAGATTTTGAAAAGAAAATCATTAAAGAATTGTGTTTGTTAAAAAGGATCGTATGGTTTATTGTTTTTGTTCAAAAGTGGATATAGCTGTTGTTACCGTTTTTCGTTTTTCTATGTTTAGTATTTATTTTTTTGGTTTTAATACTTACTAGTTGGGTGTTGGGGTCGGTCATTTAATCACATGGGGTTTGGATACTCATATCTATAAATTTATGTTTTTTCTTTTTAGGTTTCGTTTTAAAAAAGACCTAGTGTAAGAGAGATTCAAAGAACTTGAGGTTGTTTGTTTTTCTTAACTCTAACTGATTCGTCTAAATCTGAATCATTTAGCCGCATATTTGTTTGTATCTGACTCGCGATCTTGATTTGAGTCAGTTAAACACTTTGAGTTGGGTTAATCAGATGATTTCAGCCAGATTAAGGAAAAAACAAGCGTATTGTAAGTCTGAATAATTATATTTAGCTTAATAGATTACTAAACAATATAATGTAAAGAATCTTTGAATCCGGTCATATATATACCAAATAAGTTAGGTATAAAAAATCTCAAAAGCCTACGAGAGCTGAATCAAACATCACATAAATAACAAATAGTCTCACATGTAACTCGGGCGAGTCGGATGGCAAGTAAGATCAAACGACCAATATGTTAGCATGTTCTCTGAATGCGTTACTAGCTCAATAGTTAAGACACTTGTAATGTATAGAGTAATTAGTTTGTAACCATGTAAATAGGCAAAAATTCTTGACAGAACGGACATTTAGACCATATAAAAATCATGCAGAACCAACAAAGCCTAAAACAAAAATTCTTAACAAACTGTCCGAAAAAACCACATGAAACCGATCCCTCACATCTTTTTAAATGGTAGACCCCAAAAGTGCCCTCGTGGCCATCCCAAGTGGACCCTCATGTTAAGAGACGGTTTATATGTGGTTTTTTTCCAGCAATTCTGGTAGAACTATTGAACCCAAATATAAGATCCCTGTTTTTTCCGTGAATTAGTCCCAATATCCAGGTACAGAGACAGCGTAAAATATTTTTCTCTATTCTCATGGTGTCTACATGGCTTTAATGTGATTTAAATGGACGGCGTCCAGAATCGATGATAATTGGGAAGGACTACGAAAGTTCGACTCCGTAATAATTCGTTACTCCTGCGGAATAATGTGTTCCAGTCGTACGGGAGTCGTTAAATTGATCAGTCATTTGTGACCCAAAATCATGTCCTTTTAAACACTTGAACATTAGGATATCATTAATAAGCAATTGAACATAATTAGAAAACAGCTTGTTATCCCTCTAACTCTAAGAAAAACAAAATGATTAATCCACTGAGAATACATTCCATTTTATTTATTTATTTTTGAAACATATAATCCAGAATTTCTCTCATGAATTATCAATCCAACCAATCTTATTGACCAACCGTACATGATGGTGTAGTAAAGACCAAAGAGAGTCAAGATCAGGGCTTGCAGACACTGAATTGCAACGGGCCAAAACTAACAATAAATAAAGAGGATTAAATGTGTAAGTGGTGGTGGTGGTGTGAGATGGTTCCAGACAGACTGCCTGCCTGCCAGGCAAAGAGTGGTGAGACTGAGTGTGAGTAAATTTCCAGTGTGCTTCCTAGACCACGTTACACAATATCTTCATTCTAGATACTGTTGTTCTGATTTTCTTAGTTGTTTATGTGCAGTAGTATCCTGCCAAACTTTGGGAATCATTCCTTCCCACTACTATTTTTTCTCATCACTATGAGTTGCTCACATGCAAACCACACACATGTTAATGATGTTGGTTTGTGTATTTTCTTAGTTTTGTTATAGACATTTGGGTCGTTGTGGAATGTGGCCTGCACTGTGAGCAATTATTTCTTTGTTTTCTTTTGATTTATATTGCATCGAGTGCTTTTTGGAGATTTATAGAATAACAACCATACCTTTGGAAAAGAAGAAGAAGAAGAAAAAAAAAAAAAAAAGAATGGTGGAAGATGGAAGATGTGAAATGCTATAGATATATGTAGTGGCATCTACCAGCTTATTTCTCAGAAGTTCCAATTTTATTGGATGTCCTCGGAGCAGGGGCGGAGCCAGCACACCCATTCTAGCCGGCTCTCAAGCCTAAATCTTTTTGAAAAGTGGGTTTCCCAGATCACTTATGTTTAATTGCGTCCCTAGCTAGACTTTGCATATGTATAGCAAGATTTCTGGCTGTGCCCAACCCGGAGGGATGCAAACGAGTCAGTCACAGGGACGGAGGGATGTAGGGACAAATGGGGTCCGCCGACCCCACTTGATTCTAAAATCCCACAAATTTAGGTGTATAAATTTTGTAATTTATATATTTTGCGGGGGAAAATATGCTTTATAAAATTGAAATTTTATTTTTAATGGGTCAAAATCATAAATGTCATATAAAATCAACAAAAATTCATCAAATTTACAACGTATAAACACAAAAAAGGTCTAGATTACTATATATAATTTAACTAAAATATTTTATTATTTTGATTTTCACTTAGTTAATATTAAAAAGTCAATAAAAATGCCAAAAAAAAATCGGGCGACCTTCGGCCGCATACCAACTAGTATATACAAATTTTTATCATATGATTTTACCCCATTTGAGAAAAAATCTGGCTCCGTCACTGGTCAGTCCATCAACTCCTTTTCATTCTCAATGGAAACAGTTTCTTGATATTCTGAAAAGTGTATAAAAAATGAGTGGTGATAGGTACATGTACAGATTTGGCTGGGGCGACAACTTATAAGGTGAAGGATGATACCAGCGCACTGAACTGCGGTCGACGGCCGCCAAAATTTTTCTTAGATGTTTTCTCCGCACAAAGTAAAAATTTATTCAACTCATTTAGTTAAGATCAATACTGTTATTAAAGAAAATTTCTTAAATTGGATAACTCCTGAGATAACCAATCAATTTAGTTGTAATTATTTAAGATAACTGATCAATTTTCGGAGTTTTTACCCACGAGTAGTTATCGATTCACTAATATATCCTAAATTTCCTCTTATGTACTGAAAATGAAAATCAGGAGGGGCAAATATTCTTTTCAACTAAAGTATAGCTACTAATTTTCTGTTAACCAAAACCTAGTCTTGGAGTGGCTCCGCCACTGCATGTACACATGCGTTTTGGTGCTTGTATGTGGACTTTTCTAATTGGATACTCTAATCACTCATGAGCGATAAATTTGTTGGGATGGATGCGAGTCACTTGGAAATATAGACGCACCATCATGCTACGTATATGGGTGCATGTGGATGGTAACATCTGTGACAAAAAAACCTGAGCTCAATTTGGAAACCCAAATGATAAGGAGATCTGGGCTTGAGAGATCTAAAAACGTTCATCTTGTCAAAGTTGACTAAAAGTCTAAAACAGCATAGAGAATGTCGCACTCTGCCATATGAGATTTGGGCTCAAGAACTGAAGCCTACAAGCTTCTTTGATAAAAACCCACTTACTGATTTTTCTAAAACTAGTGGTATTTGGGTTTGCAAAAGCATTTTAGAGGGTTAGAAGTATGAAAACAAATGGCCTCGCCTTTTGAGTAAGAATGCCTAGTTGTCACACGCCCATTTAATCGCCTAAAATTTTCATGGGTAATGACCGGCAATGATTGTGGTTCAGTGAATCAACTTCACCCAAAATCATTCAGCCTTGCATACTTGCACCAAAGTACGCATCTGCCTTCACTCATAAGGCATTGCACAACGGAAGTCTTTTCTTCTTTCTCTCTAACTCTTCATGCCCCCATAAGCATAAGAGGTTTTGCCATGCATCAAACCAATTGACAACTTCACAAGATCAGCAACATCATAAACACAAAGATATAACACAATAAACCCATTTTATTGCATTAAGAAAGATTATACAAAACAGTCCATCTCATGGACCAAAATAGGCCATTCACCCTCTTGGTGAATGCCTAACTCTCTCTACAAAATCAGTGGTTCTTCTCCAAATGAACAACACTAACATTATTGATTCCTAAGCTATTTATACATGCTAGGATCAGGCCAAAACTAACGTGCAAATCATTGCACAAGCCTTGGACAGCCAAGTGTCCAAGTAGTTTCCATAACCGCCACTTTCAACTCTGCCACCTTTTGAGTTGTCACGCCAACAGGTGCCACACCTGTTCTTGGTGGTTATGAACACTCACAAATGGTTATAAACTCCTTTTATAACCGTTATCCCTTGTCTCACACGTTTGGCATGCTTGTGAAGCTCGCAACCAACTTGTAACCGTCACTTGAGTCGTATTGCACCACCTGTTGTGCTTTCTCGAAGTCTGCGCCCGCCTCCAAGCTCAACCATCTTGGCCCTGCATGCTTATCACTATAAGATAACGCACGGACAATCCTTGTGCTTCAATCACCGAGGCCGACTCCTTAAGCTCATTCTCGGTTACTCATGCGTCATATGCTTCACTTCGCCAATTTGCTTGACAATAGTAATGCTACTCTTGCATTACTAGCTTGTTTGCATTGTTCAAGCTTTGGCCAGCCTTGAACTAATGCCATATACCAACTCTTAGTCTATTATTAACTCTTGCATCCTCCTTGAGCTTGGTCCAACTCAATTCCATGGATATGCATCGATGCCAACATCGCATGTTGCATCTGTCACTTTGGACATGTTTTGCCAAACCTTCAATGAAGCTTCATTGTGTCGGCCAATAAGCTTCATTACTTAGCCAAATGTCTTTACAGTGTAGCGCCATCTTTGCGATTCACTAGCCCTGCAGGGTTATGCCATTCTTAGCACTTGACGGTCTATACAGCATACCGCTATTATGGCTTGCGTTGCGCTATTATAGCTTACGTTGCGTTATTATGGCTTCGCATTGCACCATTACGGCGGAGTACTAATTTGGCCTGCAACTCTGTAACGCGTAATCATTGTGCATCACTTGCAATACCGTAATAGACCTCCCCCACCTAATCTGTTCAACGCCCTCGTTGAACGCAACAAAGTATACTTGTTATACTTGTTTTCTGGCCTTGTACGCTTCTGAGCCCTTCTCAGAAATCAACAAACTTGCTTGGCCTTTTTCCTTGACAAAACTTTTATGCCTAGTACCAAATGCCATCACTTAGCTCTTGCTTTGCCATTGATCCCTCTTGACTTGCTTTGTTGTTGTCACGTTGGCCTACGCTCCAACTTCAATTACAATCGCATATCAACACCCAAATGCAACTTGAAATTCTTATTGTCAATTCCATGAATTGAGCTTGAACTTCGCATGAATCATTTGTGCCTAAGTGTACACAAGTAATGATTCTTCCCAACTGATCACACTGATCATTGCCATTGTCTTATGCCTCCATTTTCCGACTTTAGTTGCACCATGCAACATAACAGGACTTATACAAGACTTGGCCTAAATTCTTCAATCATATGCGCCTACGCCAAATTATGCCATGCCTTAAGGTATGCATGCTATGATTCCATACCACTATGGTATGCGCCACAATCCATAGCCTTTGCTGTCTTCAGCAATGCAATAAAACTTACTTTAGATTTGGCCTCCAAATCATGTTGTAAATTACGCCTCCTAGCTTTGCACCATTTGTATGCCAAAGAACCTGCACCTTGCTGTTCTTTGCTTGCACGGTCGCAACATCATGATTAAAATGCATGACTCTGGTATAGTCACGACTTAGGATACCCCTGACATCAGACCGTCTTTTTAGACCAGGCATCCTCTCCAAGCGCCTTTGAAACCAGCACTTTAAGCATCACTTGCTCTTTAAAACTGCTACGCTTTAATGTGGCGGAAAAACAACATCATGTTCTTCCTAACTATGAGTTACTCTTAACTCATATACTTGATGGACTTACATCTTCATTCTTGCTGAGTTACTCAATGCTATCGCTGCCATATGCCTTCGCACTTCCACATAACTCTCAAAATCAAACTCGACTATGCCACCAACTCTTCTATTTGCTTCTTTCACTTTCAGCGTCTTCTATTGCATATTTTGGCTTAATATACTGTGTAGCATCTTCCACGCGAACTAGCTTTACTTTGAACGAAAGAGGCAATATCTTTCACTTCAAATACCCTCATTCACTACTACCTTACATAGAGAGACTTCATTCCAACACCAAGGTCCACTCGACCCCAAACTGAAAGTACACTCAAACTTGAGCAAATACTCGCGCCAACTGATTGCAACTTGTAAGACCCAACAAGCCTTGCAATACTGACTTCAACTTCGCTTCTAAGCAACAAAGGAAGCGAGACAACACCTAATGTCCCTAATGTGGCAATTCACTTTGCCACATGCACTCTTCCAACTATTTCTCAGAAGTTCCAATTTTATTGGATGTCCTGGAAACAGCGGCGGAGCCAGCACACCCATTCTAGCCGGCTCTCAAGCAGTGATCTTTTTGAAAAGTGGGTTTCCCAGATCACTTATGTTTAATTGCGCCCCATCCGGGAGGGATGCAAAAATGAGTCAGTCCATCAACTCCTTTGCATTTTGGTGCCTGTATGTGGACTTTTCTAATTGGATACTCTAATCACTCATGAGCGATAAATTTGTTGGGATGGATGCGAGTCGCTTGGAAATATAGACGCACCATCATGCTATCGTATATGTGTGCATGTGGATGGTAACATCTGTGACAAAAAAAAAAAAAAAAAAAAAAAAACTGAGCTCAATTTGGAAACCAAAATGATAAGGAGGTTCGGGCTTGAGAGATCTAAAAACATTCTTCTTGGCAAAGTTGACTAAAACAGGCAACAACATAGAGAATGTCGCACTCTGCCATATGAGATTTGGGCTCAAGAACTGAAGCCTAGAAGCTTCTTTGATAAAAACCCACTTACTGATTTGGGTTTGCAAAAGCATTTTGGGTCAGAAGTATGAAAACAAATGGCCTCGCCTCGCCTTTTGAGCCCTCATTTGGGGCATACATCAAAATTTTGGGGCCTTTTGAATAAGACAAAAACAGGGTTAGAAATAGTGTTTTTAGGGTATCCCTTATCCAACCATTTTCATAAGTGCTAAAATACCCTTGAATGATTAGTGTTTAATTAGTGTTAAATTTATTAATTAGTTGTTAATGATTGTAGTCAGGTTAGTGTTAATTTAGGATAATCATTTTCTTTTTGAAGATTTCTTTTTGAAGAAGAAGAAGAAGAAGAAGAAGAAGAAGAAGAAGAAGAAGAGATTTTTTTTTTCTTTGAGATTTTTGTTATTGTTGATAAATGTGTGATCCAAATTCGAGTGAGGAAGGTGAATCTTCATCATGTAAATCTAAGAAAATACATATCAATTACGATGGAGATCCGAAGATGGCTTAATTGTTGGATTATGAAAATGATTTTACCCAAACTCAAACTCAATCTCAAACTCAATCTCAAACTCAAATTTTTTCTTAAGCTCACGATGATGACTTTGTGGAGCCAAATCCCGAAGATGAGTACATGGATGAGGAACCCAATGCTAATAATACACGGGTATGGTTGTAGACGTAGCTTGAATTCACCAAAAGTTTGGATTTTTGTATGTAGTTCGCAAGACGGGGTTAGGTTGGTGTGAGATAATTTGTATCTTAGAACCTTTATAAATAAGAACAGTTCGGTTTGTACGATTGAATTCTTTATAAGCCGAACTGTTATTGAATTATTTTCGCGAAATAAATTACATGGTTCGGCTTGAAAAGGATGTGTTAATATAAGCCGAACCTACTACAAAAATATTTCTGAGTTACAGTGTAATGTTCGGCTCACACGTGTTCCAGCCGAACATATTTTTCTTGTTTTGATGAAACTTAAGTGTGGTGGTTTGGTTTATAAAGTTTGTCCCTAATAAGCCGAACCTTTGTATGTTTAGTAGTTCGGCTTTTGAAGTCTAACGCGAATGAGACTAACATGTAGCTCGGCTTTCAAGTAGTAATACGAATGAGCCGAACCTAACCCTTAACGTATGTGATATTGTTGTAGATTGTTCCTGAAATGGAAACTATGGAGGATCAACCACCGCCTGTTGATGTCATTCATGAAGATACTAAAGATCACTTCCAAACTGACTTGGTAGGTAACGTAATTTATGTTTTTTTTTATTATTTTTCAAGTACGTTGTATTCAAAATCATTAATAAAACTTAACTTTTGTACTTGTAACCATGTAGACGTGGAAAACTCGAGATGAAGCTGTTCAATGGGCCGAGGAACATGGTTTGAAAGTCAATTACGTCTTACTTAAAGGTAGCCAAAGCCGAAAGGAGCGAGTTGAGATGGTTTGTGAGAGAGGCGGGAAGAAAGTAAGCAAGAAGAAAAAGGGTGAGGTGTATATTGGGAAGACCAAGAAAAAGTAAAAGACTAAAACAAGGAAGATAAATTGTCCCTTCAAGATCGTCTTCAATTGGAATTCAAATGAAAATATTTTCACCATGAATAAAGATATGGATTGCCGTCATAACCACCCACGTCCAAAGGATCTTCATGGACATTATAGAGCCGGAAGACTCAAAGATCATGCATATGCAGAGGTAGATAAAATGACACGAGCACGTATGCCACCCTCTAAAATTCTTATCAAATTGAAGACGGATGATAAGAATAACAAGATTACGTTGCAACAAATCTATACCTTTGAAAAAGAAGAAGAATAACAACCATCGAGTGCTTTTTCTTAGTTTTGTTCTAGACATTTGGGTCGTTGTGGAATGTGGCCTGCACTGTGAGCAATTATTTCTTTGTTTTCTTTTGATTTTTTTTGCATCGAGTGCTTTTTTGAGATTTATAGAATAACAACCATACCTTTGAAAAAGAAGAAGAAGAAAAAAAAAACAAAAAAAATGGTGGAAGATGGAAGATGAAATGCTATAGATATATGTAGTGGCATCTACCAGCTTATTTCTCAGAAGTTCCAATTTTATTGGATGTCCTCGAAGCAGGGTCGGAGCCAGCACACCCATTCTAGCCGGCTCTTAAGCCTAAATCTTTTTGAAGAGTGGGTTTCTTGATATTCTGGAAAGTGTATAAAAAAATTAGTGGTGATAGGTACACATGCGTTTTGGTGCTTGTATGTGGACTTTTCTAATTGGATATTCTAATCACTCATGAGCGATAAATTTGTTTGGATGGATGCGAGTCGCTTGGAAATATAGACGCGCCATCATGCTACGTATATGGGTGCATGTGGATGGTAACATCTGTGACAAAAAACCTAAGCTCAATTTGGAAACCAAAATGATAAGGAGGTCTGGGCTTCAGAGATCTAAAAACTTTCTTCTTGGCAAAGTTGACTAAAACAGGAGCATAGTGCATAGAGAATGTCGCACGCTGCCATATGAGATTTGGGCTCAAGAACTGAAGCCTAGAAGCTTCTTTGATAAAAACCCACTTACTGATTTTTCTAAAACTAGAACCATTTTTTTGGGGACGGTGGTTTTTTTTGGAACCATGATTTTGGGCATACCAAAATCTTTCTAGGCATACTCAATAAAGACAAAAAGGGATTTGAAATAGCAAAATCAGGTATCCCCTTAACCTAATTTTTTTTTAATGGCAAATCTACCCTTTACGTATTAGTGATAGTAATCTGGATTAGTGATTAATTATTTTGTTTAGTGATTAAGATAATTTTCAGAATTATAAAGGTTGTTTAGATGAAAAAATTGGGGAAAAAAAATCAAAGTTTTGATTAAGAAGGAGAGAAAGAAGGAGAAAGTGAGAAAATTTTAATTCTTGATTCAATGGAGGATGAGGAGGGTCATAATTCATATAAAAAACCTAGGAAAATACATATCAACTATAACAATGATTCCCAAATGGCTGATTTCTTAGATTATGAGAATGATTTTACACAAACTCAAACTCAAACTCAAACTCAAACTTAAGATGATGATTTTGATGAGCCAAATTCAGATGATGAGCACATATACGAGGAACCCAATGCTTCTAATACACAGGTACACTTCTATCTTATGCTCAATCTCACTTCTATAGCTAGAAATTATCAAAAGTTTGGATTTTTGCTTCATGGTTCGGCGAACCAGGTTCAGATTCGGCTCACATCTATGAGCCGAATCAACCAAATCATGAACAGTTCGGCTCACTGAATCTGTTTACAGCATGCGCCGAACCTATAATTTTCAATTCCCACCCTTTTGCTAGACACTAGTTCGGCTTATAAGAAAGTTTCATAGTAAGCCGAACAACTTCCTGCATTTCCCGGAATAAGAAAATTATTGGTTCGGCTAATATATTAAAAATATTAAGAGCCGAATATGTATTTGTTAATTTTTGGGTAAAATATTGTTATTGGTTCGGCATATATTGATAATAGCGTATAAGCCGAAACCTCTAAATGTTATAGGTTCGGCACAAGATATCATTATCGTATGAGCCGAACATGAATTTGTTACTTTTTGGGTTAAAATATTGTGCGTGGTTCGGCACATATTGAGAATATCGTATGTTTCTAACATTTCTATTATATTCCTTTTCGGATAATTAACCTTGTGATATTCTTTGTAGATCGTGCTTGGACCCATGGAAAATCAACCTGATCCAGTAGATATTATTCACGAGGATACCAAGGATCACTTCCAAAATGATTTGGTATGTAAGAACTTTTTTTGTTTATCTTAATGTTGTCGGAATATTCCAAAGTTTTTCTTACAAATTATTTGTTTTGGAATGAACGTCGACATGGAAAAGTAATCCCGAAGTTCTTGATTGGCTTGAGGAACATGCGATGAAGGTAAATTGTGTATTAGTTAAAGGACAGCAAGGTCGATGGGATCGGTTTGAAATGATTTGTGAGCGTAGTGGAACCGGAGCTAGAAAGGTTAAAAAGGGTACCGTATATGTTGGGAAGACCAGGAGAAAGAATAGGACGAAGACGAAGAAAAGAAATTGCCCTTTCAAGATCGTTTTCAACCTCAAGAATAAGACCAAGAAGAAAGAAGATCAATATTGGATAATGAATAAAGATATGGATTGTCGTCATAACTACCCACGTCCCAAAGACCTTCATGGACATGCGAAAGTAGCGCGACTCAAACCCGACGAGATGCTAGAAGTGGATAAAATGACACGAGCACGTTTGCCACCTTCTAGGATTCTTAGCAAATTGAAGGCGGACAACAAGAATAACAAGTCGACTATGCAAACTATCTACAATGCAAGACAAAAGATTAGAAGACTCAATTTGCAAGGTAGGATGGTGATGCAACAAGTAATGTGGTTAGGGGTGAAGAATAACTACGCTTGCCAAAAGAAGTTGGATGACTTCGGTCAAGTCACACACCTTTTCATTGCCTACCCGGAATGCGCCCAATTGGCTATATGCTTCCCACAAGTTATTATATTGGATTGCACGTACAAGACTAATAAATATGAGATGCCGTTGATGAACATTGTGGGGCATACTTCGACAAAGGCACCGTTCACCGTGGCTTTTTGCTTCATGAAAAACGAGAAGAAAGAGAGTTATGTTTGGGGGTTAGAACAATTGAAGTTAATTTTCCGGGAAGGTGCTCTTCCTAAAGTGTTCGTTTCCGATCAAGATTCATCGTTGATGTATTCTATTAAGAAAGTATTTCCGGATGCATTCAATTTTGTTTGTACGTTTCACATATGGTGCAATGTGAGGAAAAAATGCCAACCGATAATTCAACCACTTAAGTTGAAAGAATTAGAGAATATTGCTAAACTACCGTTAGAGACACGAGTAAAGAAAAAGAATGAATTCTTGAAAGCATATGAACATAATGAGATGTTGTGGGCTTCTTTCCATTGCGAATGGGAAGCTTTGATATGGTCAATCACCGAGGATGTCTATGAAGAAAATTTTCAAATGCTTATTAAGCATTGGAAGACCGCCTACCCCGATGTCATTACTTACTTGGTCAAAGATGTGTTGGAACCTAATAAAGAAAGGTTCGTGAGTTGTTTCACAAATCGGCACAAACACTTCGACAACCAAGCCACAAGTATGGTAGAGTCGGCTCATTATCGGTTGAAGAAGAACCTTTTTGGATGTGTTGACACTTTTGTCACGGTTTTTGATGCAATGGATGAATATTTCAAAAGTGATGTTGTGAGAATTAAAGCCGCATTCGAGCATGACCTTATGTTTAGACACAAGTATTATGGTAGTAATTGGCTTGGTCAATTAACTTATAGAGTCTCCCATCTATGCATTGACTTGTTGATGAAAGAAGTGGATTTGATTAAGACATTAGGCGCCAACTTGGAGGAAGAGTGTGTTTGTAAAATGAAGACATCTATGGGACTTCCATGCCGCCACGACCTACTTCGGTACAAGGATGGGGTCATACCATTTGAGGATATTGATCATTTTTGGAAACAATTAAGCTTCGTTCCTCTCCCAACCGAAGACGACGAGGATGATTTAGAGATATGGGACACGACAAATGGGAAAAAGTTGGCGGAGATGTATAGGAATATGTCCCGACCTCAAAAGAAATTCCTATGGGACAACATGATGCCGGTCATGTATCCTTTCACCCAAGAAAATATTTTGGAACCGGAGAAGAGTGAACCGAAAGGTAGGAAGAGTAAGAAAATGAATAATTTTCAAACTAGACAAGCTAACAAGGAACTATTGGCTAGGTCAGTGAAGATGATGAGAACGAGGTCAATGAAGAGGATGAGATTCGTTTAGGATCTCCATAAAACTGTTTTATGGATTTATCCACGTATTTTGTGTTTTATTATTTTGGTATATGACGAGGATGATATTTTGACTAGAATTGCAGTTACATGTACCCTTCAAAACGAAATACTTTAATTATTTACTTTTTGGTTATGGAATGTGTCGTTTTTAAGAAACTGGAACCATCAACACAGGAGAAGGTTCGGCTTGTAATATTATTTCAATGCAAGCCGAACCTGACCAAATAAATAAACCAGACTTTTTTTGTCAGGTTCGGCTTATCACATTATTTCAATGCAAGCCGAACCTGACCAAATAAATAAACCAGACTTTTTTTTGTCAGGTTCGGCTTATCACATTATTTCAATGCAAGCCGAACCTAACCAAATAAATAAACCAGACTTTTTTTTGTCAGGTTCGGCTTATCACAGTACTTCAATGCAAGCCGGACCTGCCCAAATAACAATCTGCGCATAACTTAAGTTACAGGATTCGACGCAAAACTAATACAATCGAATAAGCCGAACCTGAAGGACACAGGATTCGGCATGTAACTAACATTACAGGACTAGCCTAACAAGCCCATTTAAGATTCGGCGCATAACTCATATTACAGGATAAGCCGAACTTAATAAATTCAAGGTAATAAGTAACTAATTAACTGGTACGCTATTGATTAAAACATGAAATTCAAGGTGTCCATAACAAAATACAAGCACCATTACAAACAAAGTTCACCTAAAAGCCAAGGTGTTTGCAACACCATAACAATGTACTTAATACTTCAGAAAACACTAAAAAGAACTTGGCATACTTAAATATGCGCTTAACGACGACCTTTCTTGTTAGTTCCACGAACACCTCCTCTTCCTCCTTGGCGTTCATCTTCCGACGCATCATCCCTAGTACCACCTCCGCTTGTACCTTCACCAACTTGTCGAGACCTCTTAGTGGTAGGCCTTTGTGTGGATTCCTCGGGTCCTAGTCCTTTGTTTATAATTGCATCCCACTTGTCGTAGAGGTATTTCTGTTCTTCAATAGTCATAGGTGTTTTGCAACCAAGTTTCTTCTTCATTTTTTTCAACATTTCCCTACCCGCAGCAACCTATTTTCATTTGACAACAACTTACAACCGTGAGTACGAAGACATTTTTACCATGAACTTATATATGCAAGAGTATAAAGTGAAATCATTCTTACCATTATCTTGAAAGCCATCACTATTTCTTCGGAAGTAGACTTGGAAGAGATCTTGATTGCTTTGTCCTTCGCCTTATCAGCTTTCTTTTGACTTTTCTTATTGATAATGAAGGGATGAGAAATCTGGTTATACCAATCCATGTAGCCCGGATCCTCTTCACATAGATCATCACCTAAAGGTACTAACTTGCCAACATCTAATTTGTTTGTATCTAAATTATTCCAATACTCAAGGGTAGGGTCGGGATCATACTTTGGTTCCCATGATGAAGTGGTGCTTTTAGTTCCATTACCACCCTTCGGCAACAACATGAATTTCTCGTCAAACAAAGGAACCTTTTGGATGCATCCTAATTGACGAAGTATTCTCCGAGGATCGTATATTACATAACCACCGGGATAAAACAATGGACCATGGTACATAGAAACCGGCATATCCTCATCTTCAACAATTTCATCATCTTCATCTTCCTTCACATATGGTTGAAAAACAACGTCATCAACACCCATTGTATCTAACTTCTACCTCAAACTTGCCACCAACTGTTTTTTGTTCCTTTTCTTCGAGTCCTCATACTCGTACCTTGCTGTTGTTGGCTCAGTATCAACCCAATCGACATCCTTTTCAAATACTTTAGCCAATTCCAAAATTGGGAAATGGTCATATACCCACACCTACATCCAAATAACCACATAACTAACTTAAAATGATTGAATTAATAGAAACAGAACAGTATACATTGTTTGCTTTGACACAACTAAGTAATAAAGAAACTCAGTGCATTAATAGAAACTCAGTGCATTGTTCGGATTAAAACACTGGATGGATTATAAGCCGAACCAAGGAAAACCAAAGGTTCGGCTTATGTGTGACCACAAAAATAAGCCGAACCATACACTGATGACCCAAAAAATTTCAAGTTTGACGTCGAGAATTACCTGAAGCATAGTGAAATTTCCTCCAATGTTTGTGCTTGTCAACCTAGAGGCGGCCGCAAGTTGGTCCAACAGGTAAGCCCAAGCCGTTCCCCCAAGCATACTTGTTAACGGTTTCAATATTCTTTACCAATTGGAGATAATTAGCATTTACCTTGTTTAGGTAAGGTCGGAAAGATATCTCTTCCAAGAGTATAAAGTAAGTATGCGGTTCCGACTTGCTTCACTTTGATCTCGTCCATTACCAACACCCCCTGCTTTACTTTCTCTTTTGTGTTCTCAAATTCCTTTTTCAAGTTAGTTAGCTTGATCTTTTTATTCTTCTTATTCCTTCCACCAGGTATGCAAACGGAATCGACATCTTTAACGGATCGACAAAACTCCAACTCAGTTTTGTATGAACTCCAACCAAGAGTTTCCTCGAACAACTTGTACAACTCTTCCCAACTCATGTCATAATAATCAGCATCCACGCTTCTACCCCTTGCTTTAAGGCACCGTAATCTTACTGCTTCATCGGGAGAGATTGTCATCTCTCCAAAAGGTAATTGAAACGTGTAAGTCTCTCGGAAAAAATCTCTCGGAAAAACAGAGGTTGTCACACTATCATATTCTTGATGTCCATATTGAATGGCAGGCCATAAAGCGGAGAGGATTGTACATAAGCAACCACCTCATCAACCTCTTGAGAAAGATTCCATTCCGGCCGCCCTCTGGTGTCTCAATACTCGGACCGCACGGTGGTGATCGGGAGTCTCATAAATCTTTTTGCCCAAGATTCGGCGTAACCAATCAACACATTTCCTCCATCTTCGGAAGACCATGAGGCTCACCATCCGATCTAGGTGAAATTACATCATCTTGGGCAGGAATGTGAAAACCTGTAGCCCGTTGTTCTGCAACTTTGTTCTCTGGTTGTGCAACCTTCTTACCTTTCTCGGGTTTTCTTTGGGGTTGTGTTTCTTGAATATCATCAACTTCTTCATCATCATAAATACCTTCTTCTTGTCTTCCAACTCTTCCATGTTCATCTACTTCTTCTATGTCAGTTCCTCTACGGTTCGCTCCCAATTTTTTCGTACCTCCTCCTCGAGGATCGGGAGTTTTAGAAGTAGAAGGTGTTACCTCCATCCTCTTCTTCTTTTTAGCTGCATTGTTCCTGACATAAGCATAAAAATTATAATCCTAATACTTCGAACAACAAAGGAATACAAACTAAATGAAATATGTGTTTGATTATCATTTACAGAGAGTAGTTCGGCTTATATGCACAAAATACTTCCAAGCCGAACATATATACTCGGCACAAAACTACCATTATCGAATAAGCCGAACCATATTTAAGAATTAAAATAATTATTCGGCGCATAATGATTTCATAAAATGAGCTGAACCTCTACACTTTAAAAAAATGAATTCTAACAACACATATTCGGCTCAAAACAAATAGTATCGAATAAGCCGAATCTATACTTAGGAATTGTAACATATGTTCGGCGCAAAATAATATCATAGGATACGCCGAGCCTATACACTTGAACAATATATGAAATTCTACAAATACATGTTCGGCTCAAATCTAATTGTATCGAATAAGCCGATCCTAAATATTCGGCTCAAATCTCATCTAAAGTTTTAAGCCGAACTGTTCATATGCATTTTCAGAGTTCAGTTTCAAAACGAGTTCGGCGCACATCCGGAAGTAACATACGCCGAACCCTACCACAGAATGCCGCAAAACCCATATTTTTGACTATTAAACCTATTATACCAATCAAAAACATCAAAATATGAGATGGGTTTGTAGAAACTTACTTTCTTATTCTCATTTCGGGTGTTGGTTCTTCACTTTGTTCTTAGGTTCGATTTGTGGTTGGATTTCACTTTGTTCTACATCTTCATCTTCAATGAAGTTCTCTTCAATTGGTTCTTGTAATGGTGCTTCAATTGATCTATTAGAACGCGTTACATTTTTACGACGACCCATTATATAATAGAGTTTAATCGACGATCAATTTTTCATGAATCGACGATTTTCAATTTTCTGACGATGCGAAAGGCGAGAGGAGGGGAGGAAGAAGAGGGGAGGAAGAAGAATACTATAAGAAAACTAGAAAACTGATTTAGTGTTTTTTGTTTTAGGTTTTTGTATTAGGGTTAGGGATAGATTAGTAATTTAGAAGATTTAAGGGCATATAGGTAATTGAACTACCCATAGGGTACCCCTTATAAGGTCACCCAAGTTAGGACTATTACTTTGTATGCCTAGAAAGATTTTGGTATGCCCAAAATCATGGTTCTTTTTTTGTCGGGGACCATGATTCTATTTTAGGCAAGATATTATAAGTAATCCTAAGTCACCCCTTATCTAAATGTTTTCCTAAATACCAAACTTACCCTCCTTAATTAAATGTGTTAGTTTAATGATTCATTAGTTATTAGTTAATGATTAGTAATGATTAGTGATTAGTATGATTAGTAATGATTAGTTAACATTAAGAAGTTCTATTACAAAAAGTTGAAATTTTTTTGCGAGAAATTTTATTTTATTTTGCGATTAATTTCGGTTACCCAAATTTATGACCAAAAACGAACTTAATGATTAATAATGATTAGTATGATTAGTAATGATTAGTTATCAGTAAGAAGTTCGGTTACAAAATATTGAAATTTTTCCTTGCGATCAAACCGAACTATATATTTGGTGTGACCATTAAATAGTTCGGTTACAAAAAGAAATTAAAAGCTTTTTACGATCAAACCGAACTTTACCCAAATTTATGACCAAAAACCGAACTTAATGATTAGTATGATTAGTTACCAGTAAGAAGTTCGGTTACAAAAAATTGAAATTTTTCCTTGCGATCAAACCGAACTATATATTTGGTGTGACCATTAAATAGTTCGGTTACAAAAAAGAATTTAAAACTTTTTACGATCAAACCGAACTTAAAGTTCGGTTACCCAAATTTATGACCAAAAACCGAACTTAATGCTTAGTATGATTAGTTATCAGTAAGAAGTTCGATTACAAAAAATTGAAATTTTTCCTTGCGATCAAACCAAACTATATATTTGGTGTGACCATTAAATAGTTCGGTTACAAAAAGATATTTAAAACTTTTTACGATCAAACCGAACTTAAAGTTCGGTTACCCAAATTTATGACCAAAAATCGAACTTAATGATTAGTATTATTAGTTACCAGTAAGAAGTTCGGTTACAAAAAATTGAAATTTGTCCTTGCGATCAAACCGAACTATATATTTGGTGTGACACTTAAATAGTTCGGTTACAAAAAGAAATTTAATTTTTTTTACGATCAAACCGAACTTAAAGTTCGGTTATCCAAATTTATGACAAAAAACCGAACTTAATGATTAGTGATTAGTATGATTAATAATGATTAGTTACCAGTAAGAAGTTCGGTTACAAAAAATTGAAATTTTCCTTGCGATCAAACCGAACTATATATTTGGTGTGACCATTAAATAGTTCGGTTACAAAAAAAATTTAAAACTTTTTACGATCAAACCAAACTTAAAGTTCGGTTGGGAAATGTTTTTGCAACTAACCGAACTATTAGGTTCGTTTGGGAAATGTTTTTTTGCTACTAACCTAACTATTAGGGTTCGGTTGGGAATTTTTTTTTGCGAAATAACCAAATTGTTCTTCATGTTCATCATTTCTATTAGGTTCGGTTAGTTCGAAAAAGTTTTTCACATAATTCCTAGACGAACTTCTCTCTGCAACATCCATTTTCAACTCATTTTGATGGTTAATACTCATTTTTCAATCGAACGAAGAACGTTAAGGAAAGAGAAGAAGAAAAGAATATTTTTTTTTTATTTTGACTTTGATTTTGATTTCGATTTCGATTTCGATTCCCCCTGTTTTTGTTTTTGATTTTGATTTTGATTTTGGTTAATAGATTCATTTAGTTTAGATTAGATATATATGATTAGATTTATATAGTTATTAGGTTAGGTTTAATTTAAATAAAAATAAAGGGTAAATGTGTATTTACCTAACTTTAGGACACCCCTTATAAGTATAGGGAGGTTGGCTTAATAAGACCATGGTCCCTAAAAAATGGTTCAAAAACTAGTGGTATTTGGGTTTGCAAAAGCATTTTACAGGGGTCAGAAGTATGAAAACAAATGGCCTCGCCTTTTGAGTAAGAATGCCTAGTACACCCCGTCTACTACACTTTGTGAATCTACGCCAAAATGTAACATGGACCTATGATGCACCGATACTGATACGGGGATACTTATACGGTGACACTGATACGGGGACGTGTCAATTTTTATAAAATGGGGATACGGGATATGGTGGGATACTTTTATTTGTTAAAACAATATTTAATATAATAATAATTCATTCTACTAAAAAATCATAAAATAAAAAAATCCGATAGATATTATTTTGAATATTAAAGTGAGCAAACATTAAATTTTCAGCATTTTGGGTTTCAGTCTTACTTATGTTAATTGAATGGATAAAATCATATATACTCTGATATCTCTCTAAACAACATGAAGAACATGACTTCCCAATAAACCTTAAAGCTAGAGTTTTCTAACACCGTTTTTTTTTGAAGCACCATAAAAATAAATACCAAGTCATTTTCTTTATAGTCAACAAGTTATTAGGTTTAGATATAATTACATCAAAAGGTCTTGATGAATATTGCATGTTTAATATGATCAATATAGAGCATCTTATACCCAATGGTCTCGCAGAGGCTACCATCAAAGGTTACAGGTGGTGTCTAAGGAATAGGTATGCGTACTAACCTACCTTTTATTGCTTTGGGGATATGCAATGTTACGCGCATCTTTACTTAATTCGTTTTTATACCCCAATATTAGTCAACCTTTTTTGCGTACCAGTTGGTAACTGGATTTAAGCCGGACATTCGTGTTCTTACGCATTTTTGGTTGCATTATACATGTGCCATTACGATTTAACATCGTACTATAATGGGTCCTCAAAACTGTTAAGTAGTTATGTTGGAAATGAATTCCCAACAATTATCCGCATTTTTAAAACCTTTGTCAGGAGATCTCTTACCACTATATTTGTGAGTTGTCATTTTCATGAGACAGTCTTCCCGTCGTTAGGGGGGAGATAAGAAAACGTATTTTCTAAGGGAACTGTTAGAGCATTGCTCGGTTGAACCTACCAAGAGTTGGTATGCCAAGTTTGGTTGTCATATATTAGTGAATCAAAAATCGTTTAAAGAGTCGCTTGATTATTTACTTGAGTCAACTTCGTATAGGTTTAATAGAAAGCTATTAGGATATGAGACTTACAAGTATTACGTGAAGACTTGAAGAATGTGAAGAAGTAAGGAGCTACAACGACGACATCATCCTTCCTCTTGAGGTTAGTAATATTTGACTTTATTTGTTTCATTCCTAACGTATCTTTCAAGTCGTGCATATTGAAAACATAACTGCGAAGCTGTGAATGATTATACTCTAGTTAGACATAGTATTAAGAAATTACAATACGAAGTATAACGTCTATATTTTGAACTTCGTATATAAGACATCGACATAATCGTATGAATGCTATTGTGATTATGTGTATGTGTATGGGTGAAGATTTCGTCCTAGGAAACAATGTTTTACATTTGTTTAAAGGAAGTACAATTCATAAACTTGTTTTGTGAATCGAAAGGGAAATCGCTAGGCCTATTGGTATTGTTATTGATTGCAAATCTTTGGATTACCAATATGTGTGTTTAGTATAACCGCTCATAACTTGTTTATGTATCTTGGTAAAGCTATTCACAAGGCCTGACTTTTGTATTGGTATGACTTTTATTAGTGAAACCGATCTTAAGTAATCACCTGAGATGGTATGATCGATATTTTGTAATTGGTATGACCATCTCTAGACATTGGGGAACTGATCCTAGTACGAGGTGCAACCGATCACAAGTGTGTGGAATAGATCCTTGTAAGAGGTGCAACACATCTTAGTTATTGGTAATCGATCCTATGACTTGTGCAACCGAATACAAGTTAAATACCATAATATGTGGTAACTAATCCTAGTACCTAGTCAACCAATTTTTGGAAAGCTAGTGTGACCGATCCTAGTTCCCACATGGAGGTAGAACCGAAACTTGTTTTGGTACAACCTTGAAACCCATGATTGGTGATTTGATAGGATAACCAATCACATAGTTCTTGGAAGTCAGATGAACCAATTTTAAACTTGTTTGGAAGTGTGGCAAATCGGTTCCAAGATTGTAAATATGAAAAAGGATTTACAAAGTAAAGATGTCGACATACTTTGAACATGTGCAGGAATTCTTATCTTTTATTGTTCAAAGATATTTCGTAATAGCTAAGGGAGAATCCCGGATCGAAATAAATTAAAAATCTTTTAATTAAGGTTTTTAGTTTTATATGCTTTTAATTTCCAGCAATTAAGATGCATATCTTTGAAAAATAAAAATTGGTAATGTGCATTTACTAATTGGAGATTTTCTACTGAGATTTCGGTCAATATTTGGACAAAGCATTTCCAGGAATTATGGGAAACGAATTTGGAAATATATTGCATATCTTGATAATATTTTCGGTTTTGGAAATTCCTAGGTTTCCAAACTTCCTTGGTCTATAAATATTGAAGTTTGCATTTCGAGCAAACTAATCCTCAGAGCCAGCAAAACTACCTTGTTGTGTTGTTACTGGTGGAGCCGTCTATTCGGAGAGGAAAGTACCCTAATAGGCGAAATCTCTTGCGACCGCTCGTTTTAAAGACTTCTTTGGAACTGGGAAGCTCTACAAGTACCGTTGGTGGGAAACTAGATAATTGCAGTTTATTATTAGTTTTCGATTGATTTGATTGACTAACGGTTGTTGAACTTTGATTGCACCTAGTTTGTTTATGCTTGAGAATCTTCTCTTTTGATATACGATTCACTCAAACTAGATCGAGGTTTCGACGGGGATCTTTAGACTGTTTGTAGTTATAAAGACGTCTTGTGATAATCCATTGTTAACGAGACTCAGTTCTGTGTGTGATTGATCACAAGAGATTCAAGTTGATTGTGTGCGGAGGTGTTTATTCAAGATCTAAGAAGATATGAAGACAAAGAAGATTTGATTTGAGTTCATAATCTTTAGTGTGCACAAAACTTGAATTTTGGGGATCCAACTATAATCGGTTTATCTTTGTGATAGATTTGATTGATTAGTTGAGTAGATCGGCATCAATAAAATTCTTTGTGATTCAAAGTATTGATTGCATAGTCTTGACAATTACTTTGGTAGTTGTTGGTAAGATAGATTTAAGGACCTGATAAAGGAGTTTATTGGGATAAACGAAAGAGCCAGCCTTTTGTGAAACTCATATTACGTTGTTTGAAAAGAGTTATTACCGAAAAGATTTGTTGTTCCTTTACTATTTGGAATACGAACTAAAGTAATTGTTCCAAGTGCGACTTATTACAAGTTGGAGGCGCAGGGATACAGACGGAACTAGGTGAACTATAGGTTTAGTTGCTTGGTCTCAACTATACGAAGTTGGTTTAGATTTTGTATAACGGCTTAATCCTGAGAGTATTCAATTCTGGACAAGGTACTTGGGTTTTTCTGCATTTGCGGTTTCGTCGTTAACAAAATCTTGTTGTGTCTTTTACTTTTCTATTTCCGCAATTATAATTGTTTTTATTATAGTTAGAAGTAAAATACACAAACGTTAATTCCTATTTACTTGATAGCAATCCTATTGTGTTTGGTTAAGTCCGAACCTATTATCAAGTAAACATACTTCGTTGTTGTATTGTCTCGATCTTGTATCCATAGTCAACCACGCAAGTTATCTTGTTGTCGTATTGTCTTGATCTCGTATCCATAGACGATCACACGAAGTGTGAACCGATTAGTTGTATTGTCTCGATTCAGTCCATAGACAATCACTTTCGGAGAAATGACTTATAGGTGAAAAAGTTTTAGATTGGGGTATATTTGGGTACGCTCGTATTTTCAAGAACGACAGAAATTATCGTGGTGTGTTCCCACTGTGTCTCATTGAAAAGACTAGGGAAATTCTGATTTCCCACATCAGGTTTTGAAGTGAGCTTTTGATAGCTCAATTTTTGTGGAACTTGATCCATCAAGATATTTTCGGATATCTTCCCCTTTGCGAATATTCCAAGAATAAACTTGTTTTACTGAGTCACAGCTGGAGTGATCTGATTTAACAAAATGATCAGTTTGATAAACAAGATCATAAGCTTGACTTGAAAACTTTTGAGTCGTGAAAAAATCAGAACTCTTATATTGTCCCAGGAATTTCTTGGAATATGACAACATCATTTGATGAGATTGTTTCCTAAATACTATTTTAGACAGTTGATCAACAACAAAACAACATGATCTGAAATCATTTGATATTGCGTACTTGAGTTGATCTTTCCCTCTGTCTAAGAGATAATCATTGTCATAATGGATGACAGATGGTCTTGACTGGATACTAGTCATAGGATTACCCCTTGAATCACATCTATTTTGATTCTTGTAAGCGGTTAGACTATTAGAATCAAAATGTTGTATGTTAGTTAAGAGATTCTGGAGATTAGAATCACATATCATTGGTTTAACTAATATATCCCTTATAGCTATCTATGTCAACGATATGGACATGATAAGTACTCTTAATGGAATAAGAGATCTTACAAGCTATTTAAAATCTGAATTTGAGATAAAAATCCTGGGAAATCTCGATCTTATCTATGTTCTGAACTAGAAGACCAAGCTTGTGGTATATTATTTCACCAGTTTGTATACGCCCATTTTCAGGCAATTTAACAAGGACATGCATCCTGCTAGCACTCCCATGATTAGTTGAGTTTCAAATGTACGTAAATGACTAATTCGTCTAAAGGAAGATGACGAAGTTGTGTCGGGAGATGAACTTTCCTTATCTAAGTATAATATACGCATTATTGTACTTAGCATAATGTACTAGGCCAAATGTTACATCCTCGGTGAACTTGTTAACTAGATATAGCTCAACGCCAACGCAACGTCATTGGAATGGTATAGTGAATGTAGTCATGTACTTAAAAGTAACCATTGACATAAATTTGTTTTATCCCTGAAAAGACATTAAAAGGAATGCTAATGAAAGTGCAATTCAAAAGTTGTTGATTATGAAGGAACAATAATCTCTTCTCCATCGAAAGTAATCAGGGGGAGATATGGTGGACTATGTTCTAGGTCATTACCGATATTCGGTTTCGAAAAGTACATGACTAAAGGAACTGTCTGGAACAACTCTGAAAGTAATCAGGGGGAGATGCCGACATCAGGGGAAGGATCCAAGGATATGATGTTGACATATTTTGCTTCGAAATTGAAGATGTGCCGTACTCTTTTTCCCTTCGATCGAGAATAGTTTTTCCCAAAGGGTTTTGTTACTCGATAAGGTTTTTAACGAGACAAGACTAAAAGCATCAAGTATGTTGAACGTTGAAGACATAAAGATCACGTTGATATTACTGAAAATATCTGAATCCAAGAAATGAAACGTGATATAATGTTAAGCAACATAACTTAAAAGATCAACAACAGGGTCTTATAAACATTCAAGTCACCAAAGTAAAGTGTGATAAACTCCTTTTGACTGCATTAGACTAATGAAAATTTTCTGTCATCAGGGGGAGCATCTAAAGGTGTGTTGCACTATTTTCCTTCACCGAGGTTGCTTTTTCCCACATGATTTTGTTACTCGGCACGGTTTTTAATGAGACAACAACGAACACCGGGAATTTAATTTCCCAGGTAAGGCTTTGTCTTTACCACGAGGATGTTCTGCCTTAAGAGTTGTGAAGCAACTAGTCCACATCAACAGAGCAAAGTGATCATCTGTAACGGATCACCTTTACTTGCATCTGTCACATTGTACTCTTTTCCCTTCGTCAAGGTTTTGTTCCACTGGGTTTTTCCTTGTCAAGGTTTTAATGAGGCAACATATTCGAGTCGAACTATATTCTAAATTTGCTTAATATTGTACTCTTTTTCTTTAGTTCAGGTTCTGTTCCTCTGGGTTTTCCCGACAAAGTTTTAACGAGGCAATTAACTTAGATTCATCGGTCTTTGAAGATCGTATTGCATGTGATGAACTACATGTAAAGTACGAGACAACATGTGAAGTATTACATGTGAATAGTTGTACCAAGGTTTTGTCCCACTCGGTTTTTCCTTATCAATGTTTTAATGAGGCAATTGATTTCAGCACAAGTCATCAAGGAGAGGACAACATTTGAAGAACTATATTCGAAGCACTCTATGTGAAGCACTGCATACGGAGTTCTATTGGACCTCATAAGGGGGAGTGTTAGGTCCTACGGCCCATGAATGTGCGGCCCACTTAGCTATACCTAGGGTTTCCCTTACATGTATATACTATATGTTATTGTATCCATGTAACCCAGCTGTTGATCAATAAGAAACTCTGCCTCTTTCTTTATCATTTTCACCTTTATCACTTTTATCACTCCAAAAATTTTGTATAAAAAAATAAATGTTAGATTATAAGAAGTATCCCCTCATAGAGTATCCGAAAGGTATCCCAGAGTATCCCCTACCCTTTTTGTAATTAAAAAGAGGTGACACTTTAAATGGAGTATCCCCAAGTATCCGATCTGAGATCGGCGCCGATCTGATTCGTCACCAATTTTAAAGTATCCGTGCTTCTTAGACCTGGACGACAGTCCCCTACCCAAATAAATACGGAAATGGATATAGAGGAGCCGTTACTCACTCTTGCTCGGAGAAGCTATTTTGTGACCTTCAGAACTACGCATGTCTTGCGAGTCCATTTAGGTTGAGATTTCCTTGCATTCTAGCCACGTTTATTGTTTTTTCTGGCTTAGTTTTGGTGCCTTGGTAATGTGCACCAGTTCGCATCGGTCGGATATGGTATTGGTATTCGCCGTAAACAAGAATGTCATACTAATCTATTATGGGAAGGAAGCTGTAAATCACCAACAACACCAACAAGAAAAATTATCCTTGTTGTATCTAATATCAAAATTATTGCACGTTCTTCGAAATCCTGTATAAAGCTATCGAAACATTTGTGTTAATGCCTCTTCAAAGGCTTCCACCTATCACTCTTTATACCACTATAATACATACAAGGCATGGCTACACAGAATTTACATACAAAAGGTTTCTCACCATTAAAAAAAAAACAACGAATGAGGACTATTTATCCAGGAGGAACGCCATCAGCTTCGATAAGAGATATCGGTGAAGGTGATGGTGGCACAGCTAGTAGTGTTTCCTGATGACATCGAATGATCATTCTGGTCTGAACCAGATGATACTGTGTTGTAAGTGCTGGGCTTGTCATCATTGCTCCTCACTTTGAGGTCCATGAAATCAGAGATGAGACCAGGCTTTGTGATGTCATCATGCACAGCAACCTCTCCTGTCAGCATTTTCACTACTGTTGACATGGACGGCCGAAGCTTTGGTGAGTCTTGGGTGCAGAGCAAAGAAATTTTCAAGAACTTGCAGGCTTCCTCCGCATCAAAATCTCCATCCATGGCCGTATCCACAAGCATCACCAGCTCACCTTTTTCATAAAGTCCCCATGTCTGCAACATGAAAATCCTATTGATTAATGTCTAAATTTTCCAACTCCTATCTATTGTGTTTTACAATCCATTCATGGGAAGTTAAGGGTTAGCAAATGAAATTATTTCAGTGTAAAATATCGCAAATGATTACCAACAACCACCACCAAATATGGGTCCAACTAGTTTGTAGTGAATTCAGTTAAAGCCCACATACGCACCTATGCATACATCAAAATAGACTACTGCAACTTTCATGGCGTTCTTTGTGAAACTAGATACCCACTAATTGTCCATGAACACGTTCCCAGAAAGCATATACAGGTTATTATTATTTTCTAATTAGAGGAGAGGATTGTTACTGGTCGCAATATTTACCATTATTTGGTGTAAGTGGGAGAAAAAAACTCACCCTTTCAAGAAGATCTTGCTCTCCAATAGGTAATTTTGAGTTTCTGTTACATCTGCCACTGACTATTTCCAACATGAGAACACCAAAACTGTAAATATCTGCTTTCCGTGTCACCTGTCCTCGAATTGCATATTCTGGTGCCAAATAGCCTCTACAAAAACAAAAAACAGATATGGGCCAACGTTATAAACGCATTGTAAGTTGAAGAAATTGAGATACCAATGGCTTAATGCTTGAGTTTTATGTAATGCGCACCCTCATCTACTACTAAATATCTCAGTAGCACCAGTAACATTTATCTGACTGCGGAGTTCTTCAAGTAATTACTACACTTGAGTACAGTGAGCCTGGTTTTATGTGTTGCCAAAAGTAAACTGAGTGCTACTCCTGGACTCACATATGAAGACCCCAAGACTTATGATGGTCAATCGCGCCCCGTTTGATTGCGAAAGACCAACAAACTCTTAACCAATCATATGTGTTAGATGTTGAATATTCTTGTATCAAATTTCTTTACTAGTGAGCAACCACAAAATTTATTGGAAACAGTATGTTTTTATAACAGTGTTCAAGTTCCTAGGACATGATCCCGTTGCAAAACTATATAATACACCAAAAAGAAGAACTGGAATTTCTGAACTTACATCGTTCCTGCAACGCGTGTGCTAACATGAGTGGCATTGGGAGGCATAAGCTTTGCAAGACCAAAATCAGCAATTTTGGGGCTGAGGTCTTTATCTAGAAGGATATTACTTGCTTTGATATCTCTATGAATGATATGCGGGCGAACTTCCTCATGAAGGAAAGCAAGACCACGAGCAATGCCTATACAAATTTTAGTTCGCGTTCTCCAACTAAACTGTAAGCTACTGTGTCCTCCACCTTAAAGCAGAGAAAAACCAGTTGTTAACAACACGAAAAACAGGTTTTTTTAGTTTTCAAAGTAGGAAAAGACATTTCCAAATCATTAAGAAGTTAGAAGTTACCTAAGAGAGTTTGTGAGAGGCTGTTGTTCTCAACATAATTATACACCAATATTCTATGGTCGCCTTCCACGCAGCAACCGTATAGTTGAACCAAGTTTTCATGCTCAACAGATGAGATAACATTAATCTCTGTCAGGAACTCTCTAACCCCTTGCTTTGATCCTGCTGATAGTACTTTTATAGCAGCAAATACACCCCCTTTAAGTCTACCCTGCTCATAAACAAGCATGGCGAGAAAGATGGTAAGGATGGCTAGATTCAGTTAGCGCAAGTGATAAGTGAAGATTATAATTTCAGAGCATCAATTGAAGAGGTTTGTGATGTTTTACCTTATAGACAGAACCAAAACCCCCCTCCCCAATTTTATTAGATGGACTAAAATCATCGGTGGCATTTCTCAATTCTTTGTAAGTGTATATATGGATATTATAAGCACTTGACAGCTCTGTTATTCAAATTTATCTCATTAGAAACGTCATAGAAAGGGAAACACCGCATGAAAGAAAGGGTAGAAGAAATCATTCCAGTGAATTTGTAATCCTCTAACCTTCATCAACTTCAGCAGGATGTCTAGGGAGTTTTGAAGCCCTCCGAGAAAGGAAAGAGAAACAAGACATAGTTGTACGTATCACCCCTGGATATTTGATAGTGAGAATCGCTTCAATGAGATCTAAAAAAGCCCTGCAAAGAAAGAAACATTAGCTGCGCATAAGCAAACATATTACATCCCTCGGTTTGCCAACCTTCAGACCCAGTTATGCAATATAACCAATCCTAGAAAACAAAAATAAATCACAAATGAACCCCAAATGTATAGATTTAGATTGATTCTTGAAAATGTACGGAGGTTGGATTCCCCACTCTGAATGGTATCACATGAATAACCAACTAAATAGTGCTGAAGTACACTTACTAGACTAGAAATGTCGAAAGGACAGATAGATGAATAAAGAAAACTATCCCAAACATGAACTAAGAAGTGAGATGATTTAGCCAAGTACAAATAATTAGTACAAAATACAAGTCATTTAGCAGAACTTAACTAGTCACTGATGTCTCTCACCCACATCCTTAGATTCTCTATTTCAACCAGGTGAATTCTCCCTGAAACTGTCGGCTTCACCCGTTGTTGTTACTTGTTAAGCTAATCACACATAGACACATAAAAGCCAAAACCCAGTTTCCCCGGGGGATCCTAGAAAAACCCCCCAGACCCAATTACCAAAAAATCCCATATGGGTTTTACTTCCAATTCAATCAAACAATGCTCTTCCGTACCTCCTTGAGCAGTACAAACTAAGGAGATTAATCTAGCTTTCCGGGTGTCAAACATCAAATTTAATTTCCTCTTGAGATTTGCATTTGAGATGCCAATTTCAATGCAACCACAATCCAAGTGTGTATAAATAATAAATAATAGTAGAGTATAAAGTTGTCGTCATGTGATACAACTTGGGGAATCATGCTTGAAATTGGGCTGTGAACTGTGGTTCATTTACAGAGAAATCTATTAGCTGTGTTTTCATGTTCAAATTTAGTCAACAACAACCCTAAGATAAAAGAACAAACACAGGCATATTCTGTACAACAACAACAAACCCACATACCTAACAAACAAAAATCAAACAATTATTGAAACCCAGAACTTGAAATGAACTAATTTATCACAAAAAACTGAAAAAGCATCCTTTTTCCAAAAAAAAAAAAAAGATCAAACAATCAAACTTAAGAAATCAGTAACAATAAACTAAAAGATGAACTAATTTTACAAATTTAACAAGTATTCAAGCTGTATACGAAGAGAAAGGAGTGAATGAATTACCCAAAGAGAAGCAGCAACAGGAGCAGCTTTTTGTATGATGAAACAATTCAACAAAAAATCAGATAGTTTTTGTTGAAAATTGGTTGGTGTGTTGGTTGAAGATGGCTGCTGCTGCAAAGAAGAATAAATTAAGGAGGAGGTGCTTGCTGGTTCTACCTAAGACTGACTGACTACACACCTCTCACCTGATTAGATACGCAAACACAGCATCCAAATTGAGATTATATTTAAAAAACATAGAGAAAGAAACAGCTGAGAAACACAGTAAAGGGATTATGTATTTCGTGAATGTAAATGCTTTAAGCGTTTCTTCTTCTCTAGCAATGTTTGACTGTAATCTGTATTCTTCTCTGAGGACTTTTATCATTCAACCTAAGCTCCCCATAAAAGAAAGGGGAGAAAAACAGAAAAGTCCACAAAGTCTACGGAGGTTGGAGGAGGGAGGGGACACGCAGGGAGAGACGCGTAATTCCTCCATTCTAGTTCTAGTGGACTTTTTACCATAACTGCGCGCCCTGTACACTCCTGCAACTTGAGTCTTTTTTTAGTTGTGAAAAATGTCCTTTTCTCCTCCTCATTTATCTATCTTTGAAGGTACATATAATTGTTTCTTTTTTTGTTTTTGCATAAACTAAACCCTGCAGCCGCCTCTCCAAAGGCCAAGAATCTTAAAGTCTGGTAATCCTGAATTTGTTATTAAAAAAACTGCAATCATGAATCCTAGTTATAGAATTGCCCAATTGATAAAGGTAGGAAATACCACTAGGTCCTAGGAATAATATATTAGAGAGAGTCTAGTCCTGTTGACCCAGTCATGTGTATGTTTGGTCCTATTTGGTAATATAAATTATAGTTTGGTCCTAAAATTATAGTTTGGTCTGGGTGATGTCATGGATGATGTAAATGTCACCTTGTAGTGGCGGAAATACTGCTCATATTATTGTTTGGTCCTAGAAAATAATGGTTTGGTCTAGGGGACCACATAAATATATATATACAAGAATCAATGCAAAATATCTTATTTTGCATATTCACATTCTCTCACTTCTTTTCACGAGATCCACATTATCCCTCCTCTCGGTTTCTTCTCTTTCTCCCTATTGCTACGACTTTTTGGTTTTTTCTTTTCTGAGACTTCATGAAGACTTCGGAGAAGATTTGAAGATGAAAATGAAGGCGAGTTGATTTTTGTTGTTGTTGTTCGTGAAGATGAGTTCATCCACAATTTTTATGGTATTTTTTTCCCGCCGCTGCTGTTTTGAAGATGAAGACGACGAAGAACAAATGAACTCCTGCTGCTGTTCGTTGAAGAAGATGAAGATCTTGATTTTTTTGATGTTTGTTGCTCGTGTTCATTGTGAAGATCTTGATTTTTATGTTGAATATCTTGATTTTGATGATGATATTTATTTCTTGATGTTTGATGCTCGTGTTGAGATCTTGAATTTCTTTGTTTTTCTAATTTGGTGTTGAAGAATGATGAAGAAGAAGGTGATCTTCTGCCGAGTTCATTCCATAAATGAAAGTCTGTTTTTATATGGAGTTCATTTACTGGGAATGAAATCTGTTTTTTAGCTTTTGTATGGACTTCATTCACGGGAATGAAGTCATTTTTTCTTTTTGTATGGACTTCATTCACAGGAATGAACTCGCTTTTTTAGCTTTTTGTATGGACTTCATTCCTGGGAATGAAGTCATTTTAGCTTTTGTATGGACTTCATTCTGGGAATGAGATACATTTTTTAGCTTTTTGTATGGACTTCATTCACAGGAATGAAGTCATTTTAGCTTTTGTATGGACTTCATTCTGGGAATGAAGTCATTTTAGCTTTTGTATGGACTTCATTCCGGGAGTGAAGTCTTTTTAGCTTTTTGTATGGACTTCATTCTGGGAGTGAAGTCGGTTTTTAGCTTTTGTATGGACTTCATTCGGGAGTGAAGTACATTTTTTTAGCACGGAAGAACTCCTACAAAAAAAAAAAAATTTAACAAGGAAGGGTATTTTGTCTATTTAAATATTTTTAAATAATTATGGACCAAACGGTAAAAGGCGTTTGACCAAAGGACTAAAGACATGGGCCCACCTAAAAAAGGACCAAACGATATTTTTCCCGCAAGGTTATATGTGGTCTACTCAAAGGGATAGTGGACCTGTCGGGCTCAATCCAAGGAGCTCATGGGGTTGGAAGAGTTCCGTTAAGGGCAGGAAAAATGGGGGACCATAAAAAAAAAGTTGAAAAGGGAAAAGGGGATGTCAAAGAGATGAAAAAGCTAAACCCTCTGTCCAGGGCCGTCTTACAGTTTTGGGGTGCCCTAGGCGAACTTAAATTTTGAGGCCTTTTTATGCACTATTAAGTCAAGAACGGAAGAAAAATCTTAGTTTGGGAGTCAAGTATATATACTATTAAAGAGATAACTTGGATTTGATTTGGCGGTGAAGGTAAATCGATTTTTCAATTTTTTGGTTAGATTTTGGGTTGTAGACTTTCAAATTGGCGTACAATATTCCAAAATCGATAACCGATAGATAGGTAGTGATACTTATAGTTGTTAGGAAACATTTTGTAACAATTATAATTGTAACAAGTATCTGTTATATGAATAAATGTG
This sequence comes from Papaver armeniacum, assembly GCA_023531295.1. NCBI lineage: Eukaryota > Viridiplantae > Streptophyta > Magnoliopsida > Ranunculales > Papaveraceae > Papaver > Papaver armeniacum. The sequence continues at coordinate 38,670 of JAJJWW010013714.1, forward strand.
ACAAAATTCTTTAGTAACACTTATGTCTGTTAATAGTGGCTTATAAATAAATTTATTTTTTTGGGCCCTTAACAATTTGGGGCTCTAGGCGACCTCCTAGATCGCCTAGCCCCTAAGACGGCCCTGCCTCTGTCAGTGGCATATAAGGAATGGAGAGAGGGGATGATGGGAGAAAACCAGTAACAATAGTGTGTTTGTAGTGTCTGCCCTAATTGTTTGTGTGGGTGTATTTAGACTTTTCTGTCTGTGACGGTTTATTTGTTTTTCCGTTATTTTTACCCATGGTCATTGCTTCCGGTTATGTATAACATTTAGTTCGTCTTTTATACTCCTTCCGTTCCTAAATAATAGGTTGGTTTCTATAAATAGATTTTTCAAAAATAGGTTGGTTTCCTAATTGGGAAAGTCCAATGTTACTTTAGTTTTCTGGGACCAATTTTCTCTTAACTTCTTTTAATGACAAGTGTCATGGGGACTATTTCACTTTACTTCTTTTGCTGACAAGTGTCATGGGGACCATTTCACTTCACTTCTTTTATTGACAAGTGTCATGAGGACCACTTTCAATGATTAGTTCTCTTTATTTCCTTAATTTTCTCTAAAAACAAAACCAGCCTATTAATTAGGAACGGAGGGAGTATAACACGGTCTGTATTTCTGTTGAGATTAATGAGAATCAAATTCATTGTTTTCTTCTAAGCAACTATGGTATCAGACGGAGAATCAGAGTTTCTCTGGTAAGATCCCGCGTCTTGAATCTTCACTCTTTCTCCTTCTGTCACAGATTTCATATATTCTTCTTTCATCTTGAATTTGCATCGTGATTCTTGATCTTTCTCAGGTGACAATTAATTTTCTTTTACCATCAATCAACTGCGCGCTCTATATTCCTATACTCAAGTCTCTTTCTAGTCGTGAAAAATGTCATTTTCTTCTCATTTATCTTGAAGAAGGTACATACATCCTAAGCCGCCTCACTAAAGGATAATTTCTCCTTTGGATATCGAAGGCAGAAATAGAATATTTTACTTCACAAAAAAATAACTTTTTTGCTTCTAGAAATTGTTTAGAAAATTTTATATTCAAACTAACTTCTTGCTTTTCGACTTCTACGCTAGAAGTCGAAAAACTGCTTCTGGATATGTACCTAAACAGGAAACCAGAATCTCCGGAGTCTCATAATCGGTTATTAGTTATTAAAACTGCAATTATGAATCCTAGTAATAGAATTGCCCCTTTACTAAAGACTATATGTCTGATCTACACAGACAGATAGTGGACTTGTCAGGCTCAATCCAAGTAATAGAATTGCCCCTTTGCTAAAGACTATATGTCTGATCTATATGGAGGGATAGTGGACTTGTTAGGCTCAATCCAAAAGCTTATGGGGGTTGGAAGAGTTCTGGCAAGGGTAAAGGAAAAAAATGGGACAAGTCTTGTTTTTTTAATTGGAAAGTGCAGAAGAGAGCAAAGAAATGAAAAAGCCTCTCAAGCTAAACTATCTAGAATGCAAGGAATTGAGAGAGGGGATGAATGATGGGAGAAAATGATCATGTACATTTAGTTTTGTGACGAGCATTTGGCGAGGAAAAATAGAATGTGTCTACCCTTATTGTTTGTTTGGGTGTTATTGATGGTGGTTTTTAGTTCAAGGCTAAAATTGTAAAACCAGTATTTAATGCGTTGTCACCCTGCAAGGGGTAAAGCCATTTGAAAAGTGACGAGTGCAAAAAACCCTCCTTGCTCATTGAGAAATTCAATATATATATATATATATATGAAATTCACTCAGAATGGTGCGCGTATTAGCAATCCCAAATATTATGTGAATTCTATTTTTGCCAGCATTACCAACTAATGCATGACTTGCCTAGTATTTGTATATGTTATGTTCCCAGCCGAACTCTCATTATTGACATGACATGACGATTAAGTGTTCACTCTCAGCAGAGTAGCATGAATCTCCCGAAGTGCCAGTATTGAAATCTGCATGAAAATACCCACACTGGCTACATCACTCTCTGACAAAGAGATTTTCGTATCGACGCACTTTTAATTAAAGATAACTCGATCGAACATGTTTGAATTCCTTAAGAGAAATCTAGACTGTCCATATCAGTCTCAAAATGTTCACGGCCACACAATTTGGCCGCGCAATTCAACAAGCCTAGCCAAGCCCTAGCAGAAATAGGCAATCATCGCGATGACCGTCGGCGGGCCCACTAATACCCCAACCGGTAGGACTTCATCTAACATGCTTAAACGACATTGAACGCTAACCCCAAACATGGGTGGTCGCGTTGTTGAAGAAGAGAGCTCGAACGAGCTAGACCAGCCAAAACGGTCTCAAAAACATCACAACCGTCCAACTTTGCCAGTCTAGTTGGACGGCTTGGATCTTCCTACGAACGATTAGGGAAGTGCCAACGTATTCATTGGCGGCCCAACTTCCCCCTTTGTCAATCGACTTGCCTGCGGCAAGCCTATAGGGTGCTCAACCGTTTGCCCAAACTCGAGCAAACACGTTGTGTTCAAAACCCTAATTTGGGTCGCGGCAGTACACAACTGTCGCGGATCGATCGTGTCAGTCCAACTTAGCCGACCTAGTTGGAAGGCTTGGATCGCATTTCGAGCGATCAAAGAGATACCGAGCTATCCCTTGGTCGATCGACCTGTCTCCAGCAAGACCAGAGAGCATTAAACCGCTTGCCCAAAGCAACGTGAACACGCTATTTTAAAAACCCTAAAATTGCTTTGCGGCAACACATTACTGCCGCAAAACGATCACGACCATCCATTTTCGCCAGCCAAATTGAGTGGCTTAGATCTAATTTTAGGTGGCCCAGGAGATGTCAGCATGCTCACCGGCAACCCACCTTTGTACATGGGTGATCGACCTGGTCGAACGAACGCTCAACGCTTCGAATTGCTCACCCAAAAGGGGTTGGTCGCGCGGCCCCTAAACCCTAAGTTGCATCAACAACATTGTGAAACTGCTGCAAATCATCTCGTCCATTCAACTTTGCTAGCTTAGTTGGATGGTGTAGATTTATTTTTAGAAAACCAACAAGGTAGCATCATGGTCACCGGCCGCCCCTCCTCCACAAGGAGTGATCGACCAAGTGATGGCATGTCCCTAGAGCCACCAAACGATCACCTAAAGGTGGTCGATCATGCTACCTCCTTTAAGACACTTATCCACGACTTATTTAAATCAAGCTCTAAAAAAAATGATGCTTCATGCACATCGATTAATTTGAGCTGCTTAAATGCGATGCTTCACATGCATCAAATACATACGATATTTTATGTCGGCTTCATAAACAACTTAGTTGTTTCACCTAATAGCACCATATTATATTCTCCGCGGCAAGTCCCACGACTTGACCCACTTATTCGAGACATCAAACATGTCACAAACTGGGGGATAATTACAGGGGTATTGGTCTGTCAGTTTACAACGTGCGGCGTGCAACGCGTCCATTATGAGAACGTGTTAGGAAAAGACGAACGGTTAACAACGGTGAAAGTAGTGGGTGAAGATGTGACCACGTCATGATCACCACCTCTTACACAACTCCACTACTTGATCTTCTCTATTTCCTACAAGATCAGGGTTGCGCTCAAATGACTTGTATAAATAGGTTTTAGACCTATTTCAACAAAAAGACAGAACACAAGTGTTATCAACACAAGTAACCAGAAATCATTTTCTGATACACAAGTCATAAACAACCACACCTTCATAGTTCAACACTCTGATCTCAAACACCTTGTTCGCTTCCCTCCCTAAGATCAACTCTTCTCCTTCACCTTGTGACCGAATTGAATCTGGAACGACCATTTCTTGGTTTAGGCCAGAGTCTTACATATTGATCTCTCGAACTCAAAAGTACTCCCGTGCAGTGCATTTGTTTAGGGTTTGAATTAGTTTCTCATCAACACACCCAAATTTACCAAAAACAGCAGAATCAGTTTTTACCCCAAAACAACTGGCGACCACAGTGGGACATTGATCTCTTGGTTGCAAAATCAATATTTCAATATTCATTCTAGTTTTCTCAATTTCAAAAGGGTGGATCTTAGATCCAATTTAATCGTTAAATTCAATTTAGGTTCAACAACCAATTTCAATTCCGGTGTTCCATTCGCTAAGAAGCTTCATAAAAATGCTTTTCAAGTAATGCTACTGGAAATGCCTTGGATAGCTGAGCACTAGTAAATCTCCTAGATGAAAGGACCAGAAAGCCGCGTGGAGACACAAGAAGACGTGACTACTGCTAGAAGAACACAGCGGCTTCTCTGGAGATCCGGATGGAGCAACCGCCTTTTCTGCAAACACCAAAAGTGGAGCAAGCCAGAAATGCCTCAAAGGGTCCACACCAAGAAAGACAAAGTGAAGATTCGCGTAGCTGTTGTTTCCAGTATGGAGATAGTCGACAACAAATTCTTAACACCATTGGAGTCCTAGAGAGACACCTGCAGAGATCACAAAAGAAAAGGTCTATCTCTATTCCACCACTGCTACCAATTTAAAGTCAGGAATATCCGCTACCACTTCATCAACAAAACGTGTAGATCCAGAACATGTCGTAAGAATTCTTACATCTACAACAACAAAGGAGGCTTGACCCATCTTCAAATCATCATAAAGGGTTCACCTATTATGTCAACCCAGACAACAGCGAGACACTCCCTTAGATGTGACACCTTCGATCACCAGAGCCAGAGCCGCTGCTGCCACCAATATTTCTTCGAGCATAACGCCCCGGTCGTTACTAGAGCTCTTTGCCACTTCCCCATCAGGGCGAGAGACCGGAGGAGCCAGAGGAGGCCAAACCCCCTATCACCATTGTTGATTTAATGGAAAGACGAGAAGTTCTCTCTAAGGCTCAGACGGACATGGCTACAACTCAAAAAGAGGTACTCACTTTCCTTAAGACGCTAATGGAGCGACTACCACGAGAGCCACGTCAGCCCATAGAACCAATGAGGAGCCCTTTCAACACTTTTGGCGCAAGCACTTCAACAAGGCGTGCATTCATAGATGAAGAAGTTCGTGTTGCTCCAGCGCTCAAGGGAGCGGAATCAGCCGTCCAATTTCATCACGCGTGAGGATCTAGAACGACTTCTCCATCATCGAGGCAAGGAAAACCTGGTAGACCTGCACCAGCATCAGCCTCCTTATCCTCCTGATGTGCAAAGAGTTCATCTTCCAAGAGGATACTCCTCTCCTCAATTTTTCCTTTATGACGGAACTGGTAATACTCGTGAACACATCTCTCGTGTTCTGGAGTCATTAGGAGAGAACAAATACAATCATGTCCTCCTCCTTAAAGAGATCTCAAAGTCACTTACTGGGAGAGCGTAGACCTGGTACAACAAAATTGCACCAAACATCGTATCCAACTGGTGTGAGATGGTAACCGCTTTCTACAAGAAATATTTCTTCGTATTCGAGCAAATCACCTTTTCAGATTTGGGGAGAATTTTCCAACGAAACAATGAGCATCCAAATGGTTAGGTCAAGAGGTTCAAAATCCAGGAACCGGATTGTCACGATCCGAATATGATTGAACAATGATCGGTGGAATTATGCATTAATAGGATGGTACCCATCTATCGTGCTATCTTTGGAGAATCTGCGATTTCGGACATCCTGCGAACTTCGTGAAGGCATTGTTAAGTGCTCGGCTACAACGGCACCTGCCTGCTAGAAAGAACCCTGACCTACCGGGAATGAAGAGCTTCATGATATTTGAGGAAGCATACATCCCCCTTTGACAATACAATCTTGACCTATAAATAAGAGTTTCATTAAGCGACAAGAGGAAAAAACGAGATACAACATCATGCGCGTCCAAAACCGCCAACTCCAATTCCAGTACCACATGCACGACTGTCACAATGATAAAACAACGTCCAAGATATACCATATCTGGCTTGACGACAACAGACGCTTTCAGAATTTCGACTCCCGTAGAAGAAGTAATTGCATTACCGAAGGAGGTTGCACCTGAGACTTAAGAGGTACATACAGACTCTCCATGTTAAGAGCTTCATCATATTTTCACAACATGTTACTTAAGTCATTCGCATGAGGGAACTTCCATACTCCTCAAAGACACGATCCAAAGATGATAAAGGCAAATGAGTATAGCTGGGGACTGCTCAACACTACCCATCTCAAAGATGCAAACACGCTATCATTATGATTCCAAGATGACCAAAGACGAGGACATACTCAAGAGAGCAGACGTGTTGTCAAAGACCAAGTATATGCCTGGACGTCTGTAAAACGCAACGTAGACGCAAAGACGGCCTCATGATCAGCAGCTCGTACGATCCTTATCAATATTGGGTTCAACTCCAACTCTCTTCCAAATTATTCATTCAGAAACCCAGCGCATCTATCAAGTTGAAAGCTCAATAGATACTCGTGGGCAGGGGAATGTCTCCCTCTTCTACATCCCATGAGGAAACATCAAGGAAGCTATCGATTCCATCATCAGCTTCTCCCTCTAATAACGAGACGATCTCTACCATTATATGAAGACTTCCAAGTTCGTGCAAGTAGCTACCACGCCTCTCCTCTGATCACAGCTGCTGCCAAGAATCGTTGTTGCTCGCCAGAGCTTCACCATAGCAACAACCACTACGGACAGAGGATAGAACCACGTAAATTGGGGACTGAGGCTCAGCATGAAATTCCTTCGCCGCCAGTCAAGGACTTCTTCAACACAAGAGAGACGGTCAATCAAGAAGCATGTAATTTGTAAGGGAAAATCAAACTGAAGGTTGGTCAAATCCTTAACAATTATTGTTATCTCCCCTATTTGGAATCACCAAAGAGAGCGTTGCATGCGTTGAGATGTTACAATAGAAACGGTATTCTTTCCCATGAGGAGAAAACACGACTTGCCGGCCAGCACTATTTGTGTGTCGTCTTCCAATCTGCCATATCGTATCGCCTCAGAAGAATGGGAAGAACTCATTTTTTGAAATCAACGGTTTAGGGCACACTCACTGGAGTTCTCTCCAGAAGCCGCTTCAATGCACGCTCCAGAATCCGCTTCAACCACGCTCCCGAAGCCGCTTCAGCGCACGCTCTATCCTGAAGCCGCTTCAACGCTCTCTCCAGAAGAAGCCGCTTAAACGCTCTCTCTCCCGAAGCCGCATCAGAACTCTCTCCCGAAGCCACATCAGCGCTCTCTTCAAAGGCCGAAGCCGCTTCAACGCCTTACCAACAAATGCAATGGAAATACGTCTTTCAAGAGAAAATAAGCTCGGGATGATTAGACCTGGGGATTTCTTGGTAGGCCTCTAAAGGTGTTTATATTTATGACCTACATGTTATAATCCGAAGTGCACGGCGTCTATTGGAGACGCAGCAAGTACGGGTCGATCCACGAGAGACGGTGTGCTTAAGTATGATCTAGGGCTTCTTCAAGCGATTTCAAATGAATAACAAAGTAACAACGGGTGTTTTGCTTAGAAACGGCTAATTGAAGTGTGATGAACCTAAACTAAGGAAAAGAGATAATGATAAATTGGAAATTGACGGGGTGATTATTTCCACCACTTTGTTCCTACGCTAAGGCGGTGCAAGTTCGATTATGATTATGTGCCTTCTCTTGAAGGTCTTGGCTAGATATTTATTAACTCAATTTGTTAACTCCCCCTAGTATGAGTGGTCTTCTTACGGTACCACTCATCACGAGTTTTGTAAACTCCATGGCTAATTACTAATCTTATCTTTTGTAAGAACAAAACAAAATCATTTAAACATACATGCTTCACATGAGACTCAGGGGTTTCATCAAACACCCTGGTGATTAAAATTAACACATTACAAAATAACTAAAACACAAATTCAACTAAAGTGACACTCTGGCTAATCCAGGCGTGTCTAAAATCATCTCCTACATCTTCTATTTATACATGCCAAGTTTCCCCCAAAATACCTAACCCTAATTCAATTAAAATAAAAATTAAATGAAATTACATCACACCCATACTCTGAATTCGCTCCCCTCTTCTGCTTGTGCGGCTCTGAGATGATGGCTTCCCTCAATTGATCGATTGGACAGAACCCTAACCCTAGTTTTCTCTATCTCGATCTTAGCTCCTAGAGAAGAAGCTATGAACTAGGTAGAGACGTTAGGGGATGGTGGTTGTGGCTAGAGTCGGGAGGTGATGGAGGTGGTGATGTACGTGCGAGCTGCGCTTTGTCGGGGTGAGGAGAAGGTGGTTTTTGCGAGAGGTGAGAGCGACGGGAGGAGAGAAGAAAAGAGAGTGATAGAAGAGAATGAGGTGGTCGATTAGGGTATAGGGAGTGGGAAGTTTTGATGTAAAGCGGTGTAGCGACATGAAGATGCGATGGCCGAGCGGCGTAGGATCGATGAGCAAGATCTTGGTGAGTGAGAGGTAGCCGGTTTTGGTGTGATGCGGTGTTGCACGGGCATCAGAGATGATGTATAGTGAGGACGGCGACCGTTGGATGTAGAAGATCGAAATCTCGGCGGCTTGGAGTGTGCTCTACGGTGATACCGCAAGTGCACGGCGTCTATTGGAGACGCGGCAAGTACGGGTCGGCAAGTGCGAATTCGGCTTGGAGTGTGCTCTACGGTGATACCGCAAGTGCACGGCGTCTATTGGAGACGCGGCAAGTACGGGTCGGCAAGCACGAAATCTCGACGGCTTGGAGTAGGCCCGAGAAGATGCTTATAATTAAGGCCTACGGTGATACCGCAAGTGCACGGCGTCTATTGGAGACGCGGCAAGTACGGGTCGATCCACGAGAGACGAGGTGTGCTCTAGTTGATTCTCGGCTTGCTAACTGCGAGTTCTAGTGATAACAGTGACAAATGTAACGAGAATGTAACAAAGATATTTTGGTTGCGAAGCTTGGTGAGTTGTGATCAAGTGAACCTAAACTAAGTAAAAGATCGTGACAAAGGGTATGCTAAGGTCTCAAATCCACCACTAACCCTATCATGTGTTCAATTCGGTTGAAGTTCTTGTTCTGTGGAAGCTAAGGGTAATGTGTCAATCTTATCATTAGCTTTTTCATAAGGAGTTTCACCTGGTAATAGCTCAATTCATCAGCTAAGGTTGCTAGTTGAGTACTAGTTGTCTAACTAAGTACAACTAGTCAAGGTTAGCACTAATCATTCAAGCAAGAGGCTGAATCACTCTCAACTTCGAGTCTTAACCTAACTACGGTGCATCCATGGCTTTGGTATGCCTTTGTGAGAATAAAGTTGAGGTGATAAATATTGAGCATATTTGATACATTAAACATTCAAGAACAACTCAACATAATTGAGATCACAATCAGAGAATTAGGGTTTCAGTGAAACCCTAACAATTAAATTAAAACATCAAATTAAAGCAACAAAGAACAAAATAATACTAAGTGACTGCTCTGGCTAATCCAGGCGTGTCCATCACACACACAACTCACTTCAATTTATACATGCCAAGGAAAAATATCTCAAACCCTAATTCTTCTCAAAAATCAAGATAAAATAGAAAACAAATCGAGATACTCTCACCCATACTCTGAATCGTCCTCTCCTTTGTCACTTTGCTTGAAATCGCCATGCATGGGTTGCTCGAGAAAACCCTAACCTAATTAGCTCGACCTAGCTTAAGGTGAGGAGAAGCTATGAAAGAGTTAATCGAGGAGAGAGTGGCGGAGCGGTGGTGATAGCTTGTTTTGTCGGGGAGAGGAGGCGGTAAGGCTCTGGTTTGGTCGGGGGGATGGGTGTTGCGAGGCTCTGCCATGGTCGGGTAAGGAAAGAGAAAAGAAAGGAAGAGGAAGACGGGTCGATGAATATGGGGTTGATATAGGTTGTTGTGGTGTGAGGCGGGAGTAGCGAGGATGATGCATCGGCCCGCGGCGGCGTTGGATGGAGTGGCTGCGATACGAGCGGGTGAGAGAGGTAGCGGTTTTGATGTGATGCTGGTGTAGCACGGGAGCAGCAATCTTCGATGCACGTGGAGCGGCGGCCGTATGATGCGTGCAGGAGAGATCTCAACGGCTCGGGACGGCGGGTTCGGATCCCGGGTCTCGGGTAGCTCTAGCCCATGTCTTCTTTGTTGGGTTGCAAGCGGTCAGTGAGCGCGGCTTTGGCTATCTGCTCCATAGATGCTCGACTCAATTCTTCGCTCTTTTGGCTCTCAGTTTCTCAGGACTTTATTTAGTACCTAAAAATACAAAATTAATTAATACAAATATTTATTCTTGAAAACAAAGAAAACACGAGAATGCGGGATAATATCGAGTTATAAGCGCAAAAGATGAGTAAAATGCCAATAAAAAGTTGTATAAATATGCACTATTTGGCACTCATCAAATACCCCAAACACTGAATTTTACTTGTCCTCAAGTGAAAGCAGAAAATAAGAAATCCTAACTATACCCTGTCGCGGGTCTCTCGAATGCATTTAGCGTATGCACTAAGCCTTTAAACCCCTAGGTGTCCCTAGTGGACGAGTTGTAGTCTCGTGAGGGTTTACAGAGGTGTACCCACAAAACCTTCTCCAACCTTGAGTGTAAAAAGAGTCTCAAGCCTCCAAGAAGCTATGAGGACATAGGTTTACGCATGCTAGTAACGAAGTTAGAACTAACGAAGAAGAGCATTCTCATCCTTAAGTCTTTGAGCGAGAAGTAACCATACCATATGAAAGAATTCGGATTCGATTGTGATCATAAGTCTCAACTTACTGCCTCACCCTTAGGGTTTTATGATAATTGCACTCAAAAGATCGCTTTTAGTCTCTCATGTGTGCGGCGGGGAGTAAAGAGAGAAATCCTGCACACGTTGTATGTAAGAAGGATAACCTTAGAAATAAAATACGGAGACTCCACAAAGTGTGGACAAAAAGAATCTTTTTACGATGATCTCTAAGAAAGGAAATCAACCATTAGCAAGGGTGGGAGTACTCACTACCTTCTCACCTAGATCGGCAATTAATATCACTCTCTCATAAGAAACATAGAAACGTCTTCAATCTTCGGTCTTCGGTCTTCAAATGTTGATGACGAACTTCTAAACTTCACAAAACTTGACAATTTTTAACTTTTCTACTCAAATTCCTTGTTGTTTGGATTTTTTCTTTTTAAACTCTTCTTTACCATGGTGGTAGCAAAAATAAGAAAAATAAACTACAATTTTGAATTTTTTTTTTTTTTTTTTTTTTTTGATAATAAGTGAAAATAAAAATACAAATACAAATAATGAAACAACTAACTCCATGGACAAAGGACTTTATCACTCAATTTTTCCACAACTTGTATTGTCTTGATTTTATAAATTTTATTAATTCTCATCCTATTTTCTTTTCTTTGTTGCACATAAACCTTGGACTATATCAATTTTTTCTTTCCATATTCGATTAACTCTCAGGTTCTTTGACGATGATGTGTTTCTATGGGTCTTCTTGATTGAGAGAGAGAATGATGCTAACTACAAATCGGTATTTAGAAGGAGTTTTCATCTTTAGACGTCACCCTCATGATTGACAAAAACTAGCACTCAAGAGATCAAAAGTAGTGCTGAAAATGGTGCGAAGTTGGGTAGCTCACCATTCCTACCGGAATTTACGTACGGTGACACACACTCTAATGACTTTTCTAGAAAGTTGCAAAAATTTGAAGGTTGGTGCCTCACTTGATGTAAATTGGGTAGTCTCCACTATGGGTGATCACAATTCTACTAGAATATCTAACTGACACCTAATTTGCCCTCAGGTATGGTTAAATCCAACTTTAACGCTCTAAACAACTAAGAAACCCGATTGCGTTCTCAGGTACTTCCAAGTTTTGTTATTTCGGTTGATTCTCTATGTAAACATAGCTAAAGCATGCTAGTGACTCTAAAATCTCTAAAGTTGGAGGTTTTTACAAAAAGAGTTTTGAATTTATTTATTTTTTTTTTTTTTTTTTTTTTTGAAAATAAAAGGTGAAATAAAAAGACTAAAAACTCTAAATGCAAATCACACCCCCAAACCTAAATCAAACATTGTCCTCAATGTGTCAGAGATAGGAAAAATTAAACAGTCACATACCATGAGAACTATATTTGAAAAGATAAAAGGGAAGAGATTACCGGTATGTCGGCGGGAGGCGAGGTTGAGCTTCATTCGTCAAGGCTAGAATCCAATATTCTCAACGGAGATCATATCGGATTAGCATAATATATGTGCAAGAAGACTCAATAGAATCAAAGAAAAGAAAAATTTAACAAGTCTCTTGGATTATATACAAAAATTCACCAGTAAACTAACAATCTAAAGAGTTGAGGATCAACCCAATAGACGATATGTACACACATTAATGAGCCTTACACAAATATAATATGAGAGTGCACGTAAGACTGCAAATGGGAATGAGTTTCCCCCAAACCTAAACTTGTGAACGGGTGTGTTTGTGAGAACAAAATCTTGCAATTTTAAAGGTACATCATGCAAAGGTCTAACTCAAAATGAGTTTTGCTAATTACGAGAGCGGACATACATATTCCAAGCTGTGGCTCCTTAAGAGTGTTATACTTTGATGCAAAATAGTCCAAGAGGACTTGGGAAGCACAAAGCTCTAGGCTAAGTTAGGCATTTTTGAGAAAAGTTGGTTTTGCAATTTTGTGACAAACTACACCTAGGTTTGGTGGAGGAGTTTCAATTTGTGACTCGGGAGAGAGGTTAGGTACATCTAGGTTGTTTTCATTTTTAAAATCATTTGTACCATCACACACTTTCCTAAAGTCAAAGAGGGTAAATCATGTTCATTTCACGAGGATAGTCCACGGGTTCCACATCAATATCACATGCATGAATATCAGAAGAAGCATCATTCATAGGGTTCACAGGAGAGACACTTAATGTCTCTGAACCAAAAGATTCTACTACATTTTCAAAATACACATGCTCTTCATATTCATCATCATCATCATCATAGCACAAATGCATTTCCCTAACATTCATTTCATCTCGAAGTTCCTCCCTTTCCTCATTTAGTGCATGATGATTTGACTCAATTTGAGTTCTAAGCTCGCAAACCTTTGGTCAGTTGACTTTTGATATTGCTCGAGGTTTTGCTCAAGGTTTTGACTAAATTCAGAAGTTCATTATGTTGTTCAATGAAAGGAGAGTTTTCACTAGTGGGTATGCATTCCTCATATGGATATTCATTGTATGGTTGTGCATGAGGTTCGTAGAGAAGGAAATTAGGACATGTTGCTATATGGATGGTCATGCATTGCATTCATTTCAAGCCTAGCATTTTGCTCCATGAGTGTATCCATTATTGATTGCAAACCAGGAGTTGGGGGAGTATAAAATTGTTCATCTCCCCATTGTGGTGAATGATGCATGTGTGTAGGTTGATTATGGTCCCAATAGTCACTTAGAGCACTTCGTACATTGGATTATCATGGTTTCCCTAGATTGTCTAAAAGCATGCAAAATATCACGGTACTCGGCGGGGTGGTCTAAGCCACCACATAAGGTGCAAGCATGTCGTTTCATATTGCCTAGAAAAACTAGATTCGACAGTTGCCTTTCTAAAAGCGATTGCCTATCTAAAGCGGATAGTCGAGCCTCTAATTGATCTAAAAGTGATGATTGGGTATGAGAAAGTGTTCATTCTCAACTTTGTGATGGATGATACATGTGCTCATAGTGATTAGGGTATGTGAGGTCGGGGCCACGAGAAGGCGCATAAAATTCTCTAAAATCACTATGGTATGTGGGGGTTCATCCTGTGAAGCGTGCCCGTAAGCACGCTCTCTAAGGGATTTGTTTCCATCCCTAGATGCAGACCAAAATCCTGAAATGGTCTAGCTCTCAAATTGAACTCACAATCTAGTTTGGTTTTGTTGGGAAAGTTTGGTTAAAATGGGCTGATTTGGTTTTGTAGGAAGCCCAGTGATTGTTAGCTCAATTTGGTTTTGATGGGCTTAGTTTGGTTGCACCCAAAGTGTTTGCAAAACTTAATGGGAGTGGGCTGAAATTTTGGTTTTGAGAAGCCCGGCGGTGTGGCTGCTTTTGACCAGTATGCAGCCCGGGGTTGGGTTGAAGTGGGCTCGGTTCGGTGTAGCCCAAGTTATGGGTTCGATGAGCCCAGCTGGTGTGGGCTTCGGTTATAAACGGCCGATTCAACTCGGTTAAATCGGCTGAGTTAGGATTGACTCGGCCCTATACGGGGAGCAACTCAACTCGGTAGGTTTGACTCGGTGAACGATAACCAGTTCACTCGCTCGGCTTAGTCGGACTTTTACTGGTGAGTCAAAGTTTCCTATTCGGCCCTCACGATTAGTGCGAGTGTATGTGGAGCCCAGTTGATGGTGCAAGCCCGGATGTATGTGTAAGCCAGTTGATGGTCTTTGGGTTCGATTGGCATGTGCAAGCCCGGAAGTGGGTTTAGCTTACACGGCTCGGGCTTTTGTGACAGCCCGGCGGTTTGTGTTTAGTTGCCCGGGTGATTCTTTGTGGGTTATGTGGGCTCGAGTTTAGATTGATGGCCGGTTGCAGCAAAGCCCACGACTTCGAGGGGCTGGGGGGGGGGTTGCACGGAGTTATGCTCGAGTCGGGCTATGCATAGGTTTGTGCTCAAGTTCACACAAATTTGCGGCTAATCGGCACGGGTAAGAACACACGAGAATAGGGCGGATGGAGTTAGGCTCGGGCCATGTCAAAGCTCGAGGTCTTGTGAAATTTTTCACACAAATGTGCAATGCACAACTCGAGAGAATGCACGAGGTTATTACAGGCGAGACATAACAAAGGCTAGCGGATAACTTTGGCTTTCCAGAAGGCGGCGCAAGCTCGGCTGACAAAACACGGGGATGCGCGGATGTGGGTTGGTCATTCAACGGGGTCCTAGCATGCAATGGTGGTTCAAGTCGGCTCGGGCCTTGGTCTCGGCCTTGGTCTATTCAGAGGTGCTTACGACTGCGGCTACGAGGGCTTGCGGGGGCTTGCGGCTAAGCTCGGGGGCTTGGCAAGACAAAGCGACACTGACAACAATATGCACGAGTGCAAAAGAGCTGTCTTTCGGGTGCACGGGCCTCGGCAATGGCAGTGGCTTGAGGTTCAAAATCTAGCCTTTGAATCATGCATACACACGGGTAAAAAAATAGGTTTAGAGAACAAACCACCGGTGCAATCTTGGGTTGTAGGCACTCCACGGTGCTCCTTTCCTTTGGCTTGCTCGGCGGCGGCGGCCAGTAGCACGGCGGTCAGCCAAACACTGTGACAAGCTCGGGCACTGCTGGCTCAAAATGAGTTAAATTCTCAAACTTGTGCGGAGTTAAGGCAAACTTGGATGGGCATTTGGGATAAGGCGGTGATGGGAGAGAAGAGGTGGTGATGTACGTGCGAGCTCACCTTGTCGGGGTGAGGAGAAGGTGGTTTTTGCGAGAGGTGAGAGCGACGGGAGAGAAGAGAAGAAAGAGAGTGATAGAAGAGAATGAGGTGGTCGATTAGGGTATAGGGAGTGGGAAGTTTTGATGTAAAGCGGTGTAGCGACATGAAGATGCGATGGCCGAGCGAGCGTAGGATCGATGAGCAAGATCTTAACAATTGGTGAGAGAGGTGGCCGGTTTGGTGTGATCTGGTGTTGCACGGAGCATCAAGAGATGATGTATAGTGAGGACAGCGACCGTTGGATGTAGAAGATCGAAATCTCGACGGCTTGGAGTGTGCTCTACGGTGATACCGCAAGTGCACGGCGTCTATTGGAGACGCGGCAAGTACGGGTCGGCAAGTACGGGTCGGCTTGGAGTGTGCTCTACGGTGATACCGCAAGTGCACGGCGTCTATTGGAGACGCGGCAAGTACGGGTCGGCAAGCACGAAATCTCGACGGCTTGGAGTAGGCCCGAGAAGATGCTTATAATTAAGGCCCTACGGTGATACGCAAGTGCACGGCGTCTATTGGAGGCAGCGGCAAGTGCGGGTCGATCCACGAGAGACGAGGGGTGTGCTCTAGTTGATTCTACGGCTTGCTAACTACGAGTTCTAGTGATAGCAGTGACAAAATGTAACGAATGTAACAAAGATATTTTGGTTGCGAGAATTTGAGTTGTGATCAAGTGAACCTAAACTAAGTAAAAGATCGTGACAAAGGGTATGCTAAGGTCTCAAATCCACCACTAACCCTATCATGTGTTCAATTCGGTTGAAGTTCTTGTTCTGTGGAAGCTAAGGGTAATGTGTCAATCTTATCATTAGCTTTTTCATAAGGGAGTTTCACACAGTAATAGCTCAATTCATCGACTAAGGTTGCTAGTTCGAGTACTAGTTGTCCTAACTAAGTACAACTAGTCGAGGGTTAGCACTAATCATTCAAGCAAGAGAAATTTGAATCACTCTCAACTCAGTCTTAACCCTAACTACGGTGCATCCATGGCTTTGGTATGCCTTTTGTGAGAGTAAAGTTGAGGTGATAAATATTGAGCATATTTGATACATTAAACATTTCAAGAACAACTCAACATAATTGAGATCACAATCGGAAAGAATTGGGGTTTCGGTGAAACCTAACAATTAAATTAAAACATCAAATTAAAGCAACAAAGAACAAAATAATACTAAGTGACTGCTCTGGCTAATCCAGGCGTGTCCATCACACACACAACTCACTTCAATTTATACATGCCAAGGAAAAATATCTCAAACCCTAATTCTTCTCAAAAAATCAAGATAAAATAGAAAACAAATCGAGATACTCTCACCCATACTACGAATCGTCCTCTCATTTTGTCACTTTGCTTAAATCGCCATGCATGGGTTGCTCGAAAACCCTAACCCTAATTAGCTCGACCTAGCCTAAGGTGAGGAGAAGCTATGAAAGAGTTAATCGAGGAGAGAGTGGCGGAGCGGTGGTGATAGCTTGTTTTTGTCGGGGAGAGGGAGGCGGTAAGGCTACGGTTTGGTCGGGGGATGGGTGTTGCGAGCTCTGCCATGGTCGGGTAAGGAAAGAAAAAGAAAGGGGGAAGAGGAAGACGGGTCGATGAATATGGGGTTGATATAGGTTGTTGTGGTGTGAGGCGGGGTAAGCGGGGATGATGCATCGGCCGCGTGGCGTTGGATGGAGTGGCTGCGATACGAGCAGGCTGAGAGAGGTAGCGGTTTTTGATGTGATCGAGGTGTAGCACGGGGCGGCAATCTTCGATGCACGTGGAGGCAGCGACCGTATGATGCGTGCAGGAGAGATCTCAACGGCTCGGGACGAGGCGGGTTCGGATCGGGTCTCGGGTAGCTCTAGCCCATGTCTTCTTTGTTGGGTTGCAAGCGGTCGCGCGCGGGCAGCTATCTGCTCCATAGATGCTCGACTCCAATTCTTCGCTCTTTTGGCTCCTCGGTTTCTAGGACTTTATTTAGTACCTAAAAATACAAAATTAATTAATACAAATATTTATTCTTGAAAACAAAGAAAACACGGAATACGGGATAATATCGAGTTATAGGATGCCTTCACGTCCCTCAACCGGTTTATTTCTAATATCAGAAATCATCACTGTTGAATCTTTACGTTTCGCAAAAAATTCTCAACATGAAGACGTACATGTGCATCAAAGACTCCAAAGTACAAATCAGAGATGTTTTCGCGTATCCAGCCACGCCATCGAATCCCGAAGTGTGGGGGATTTGCTCATCGCATCCCATTCCATACAACCATCCAAGATTCAGAAGACGTTTCAAAAGATGTCGCTTGGAAGTCCTTAAAGATTCGCTGCACATCGTCCATCCGTCTACCTACCTAGCCGGCACACCACAAATCTTCAAGTAACGTGTAGTCCGTAAGGGGAATGTCAAACAAAAGAATGGGAGAGCTAAGATTGCAAAATCATGTACACATGATCTACTCTAACCTTACCGAGGAGCGCTACGTCTAAAGTTTCAAGCATGAATGAGGGATTATTATTCGATCAAGCCCTGGCTCCAGCCACATGAAACAAATACTATTAAACATCAAAGAAGTGTCGTCAACGCCAGGGCCAATGGCATCTTCACTAGAGTATTCTCCAGGAGCTGCTTCAACATCCTCTCCGGAAGCCGCTTCAACATCCTCTCAAGACGCTTCAACACCCTTCTTGGAAGATGCATCAACGTTCTCTTTGGGAGCTTCTTCAATTGCTTCAGCAGCCTTTTAAGGATATTCCTCATGATAGGTCTCGTCCACATCAGAGTCGAGGATTATGACGTCGTCATGAATAGGGTATTCATGTTTATCCAGGAGTTCATGTTATTCTCCACCTTCTTTCACTTTAGCCAGGCAGCAAACCTTTCAGCCCTAACATTTGTTAGCTGAGATGCTTCATCGCGCCTCCACTTTTCCTCCATGCTAACCGAAGCCAGGAAAGATTGGACACGCTCTCGAACGATACTCAGATGTACAAGGGACTTGGAATGTAGTTTGAGATCCCAACCAACAGTATGCCTAATTTATCTGGGGCCAACTGACATCATGTTAGGGGAACGCTTACCTGGACGCCTCTTGAACGTGACATGTTCCAAGGACAGGCCCACTAATCTCTCCTCCTGGTAACATCTAACTTTGTCTCATAAGTTTTACCATTATTTGTCACCATCTAGTGCTTACCCCACAATAGTGTAACTATTACGTGCTAAGCAGGGTACTTAATGTTGATGATGGTTTTAGTTCAAGGCTAAAATTGTAAAACCCAGTATTTAATGCGTTGTCACCCTGCAAGGGTTAAAGCCATTTGAAAAGTGACGAGTGCAAAAAACCCTCCTCTCTCATTGAGCAATTCAATATATATATATGAAATTCACTCAGAATGGTGCGCGTATTAGCAATCCCAAATATTCTGTGAATTCTATTTTTTCCAGCATTACCAACTAATGCATGACTTGCCTAGTATTTGTATATGCTATGTTCCCAGCCGAACTCTCATTATTGACATGACATGACGATTAAGTGTTCACTCTCCGCAGAGTAGCATGAATCTCCCGAAGTCTCAGTATTGAGATCTGCATGAAAATACCCACACTGGCTACATCACTCTCTGACAAAGAGATTTTCGTACCGACGCACTTTTAGTTAAAGATAACTCGATCGAACATGTTTAAATTCCTTAAGAGAAATCTAGACTGTCCATATCAGTCTCAAAATGATCACGGCCACACAATTTGGCCGCGTAATTCAACAAGCCTAGCCAAGCCCTGGCAGAAATAGACAATCATCGCGATGACCGTCGGCTGGCTCACTAATACCCCGACCGGTCGGACTTCATCTAACATGATTCAACGACATTGAACGCTAACCCCAAACATGGGTGGTCGCGTTGTTGAAGAGGAGAGCTCGAACGAGCTAATCCGGCCAAAACGGTCTCAGAAATATCACAACCGTCCAACTTTGCCAGCCTAGTTGGACGGCTTGGATCTTCCTACGAATGATTAGGGAAGTGCCAACGTATTCATTGGCGTCCCAACTTCCCCCTTTGTCAATCGACTTGACTGCGGCAAGCCTATAGGGCGCTCAACCGTTTTCCCAAACTCGAGCAAACAAGCTGTGTTCAAAACCCTAATTTGGGTCGAGGCAGTACACAACTGTCGCAGATCGATCGTGTCCGTCCAACTTAGCTGGCCTAGTTGGACGGCTTGGATCGCATTTCGAGCGATCAAAGATATACCGATGTGTTCCCCGTTGGCCCGAGCTCTCCCTTGAACGATCGACCTGTCCCCAGCAAGACCAGAGAGCATTAAATCGCTTTCCCAAAGTAGTGTGAACACACTATTTTAAAAACCCTAAAATTGCTTTGCGGCAACACATTACTGCCGCAAAAGGATCATGACCATCCATCTTCGCCAGCCAAATTGAGTGACTTAGATCTAATTTTGGGTGGCCCAGGAGATGTCAGCATGCTCACCGGCAACCCACCTTTATACATTGGCTATCAACCTGGTCGAACGAACGCTCAACGCTTCGAATCGCTCACCCAAAAGGGGTTGGTCGCGCAGCCCCTAAACTTTAAGTTGCATCAACAACATTATGAAACTGCCGCAAATCATCTCGTCCATTCAACTTTTCTATCCTAGTTGGATGGTGTAGATTTATTTTCAGAAAACCAACAAGGTAGCATCGTGGTCACCGGCCGCCCCTCCTCCACAGGGAGTGATCGACCAAGTGATGGCGTGTCCCTAGAGCCACCAAACGATCACCCAAAGGTGGTCGATCATGCTACCTCCTTTAAGACACTTATCCGCGACTTATTCAATCAAGCTCTAAAACAACGATGCTTCATACACATCGATTAATTTGAGATGCTTAAATGCGATGCTTCACATGCATCAAATACATACGATATTTTATGTCGGCTTCATAAACAACTTAGTTGTTTCACCTAATAGCACCATATGATATTCTCCGCGGCAAGTCCCACGACTTGACCCACTTATTCGAGACATCAAACATGTCACAAACTGGGGGATACTTACTGGGGTATTGGTATGGCGGTTTATAGAGTTCGGCATGCAACGCGTCCATTATGATAACGTGTCAGGAAAAGACGAACGATTAACAACGGTGAAAGTAGTGGGTGAAGATGTGACCACGTAATGATCACCACCTCTTACACAACTCCACTACTTGATCTTCTCTATTTCCTACGAGATCAGGGTTGCGCTCAAATGACTTGTATAAATAGGTTTTCGACCTATTTCAACAAAAAAACAGAACACAAGTGTTATCAACACAAGTATACAGAAATATTTTCTGATACACAAGTCATAAACAGCCACACCTTCATAGTTCAACACTCTGATCTCAAACACCTTCTTCGCTTTCCTCCTAAGATCTACCCTTCTCCTTTACCTTGTGACCGAATTGAATCTGGAACGACCATTTCTTGGTTTAAGCCAGAGTCTTATAGATTGATCTCTCGAACTCAAAAGTACTCCCGTGCAGTGCATTTGTTTAGGGTTTGAATTCGTTTCTCATCAACACACCCAAATTTACCAAAAACAACAGAATCAATTTTTACCCCAAAACAAGTGTATTTAAACTTTTATGTTTGTGACAGTTTATTTGCTTTTTCGCTATATGTTACGTCGTCATCATTTCCTCTTGTTATCCGTAATAAATATTCTGTTTTGCACTTAATACAATTTGTATTTCTGTGTAAATTATTGCGAAATGGATTCATTGTTTTCTTCTAAATAACTATCGTGTCACACGGAGAAACATAATTTCTTTGGTAAGATCATGCATCTTAATTCTTCATTATTTCTCCTTCGGTCACGATTTTCATCTCTTCTTCTTTCATATTGAATTTGCATCGCGATTCTTGATCCTTCTTAAGTAACAAAATTTCTTCTTTTGCTAAAGTTTATAGATCTTGAACTTACCTCTTATTTCGAAGTCTATTTTTACCTCTTTAATTCTTGATCTAGTTGTTGTATCTTTTATGATTCACGAATTTCCTTCATCTTCAATGGAAAATGCAACATCTTACTCAATTTCTTAAGTAGCTTTGAATTAATTAACAAGCATTGTCAATATAAATCCCAGAGATAATAAATTATTGAAATGGAAATCCTTCACTCTTCTGGTGATTCGTAAGTTCAAAATAATGAAATTTCTTGATGGATCGTATCCCCATCTAGTTCAATTTATTAGTCCCCGAAACAAAAATAATGGAATTGAGAATCCACTTTACTCAGACTGGATGGCTAAAGATGTTACTGTTTTTTTTTTTATCAATTCAATTATTTTTGGTTCCGTCGTAGCTTACTCTACTAGATCTGCTTCTTTTCATGAGTTATGGAAAAGTATTGATGCTAGGTTTTCTCGTGTTTCTTTTAATCATTCTTTTCAATTGATAATGAAGCTTCATCCTGTTCGAGCACTGCTCAGTCGAACTCGCAAGTTTTGTTATCCCAAGCTAATCAATGTTAGTTGCAAAAAAACATATTTTGATTTCAACTCTACTAAAATCAAGTCTCCGACTAGGGTTGGAGTATAGTAGTTGAGTATCCTACATCACTGAATAACTCTCGAAGATTGAAGACTGAAGAATAAATGAAGACATTTGGAGAACTTCATCGACAAAGAGGTATGTGAAGACTGACCATCCAGTTTTACTCACGAAATTTGTTATTGTATCTTTATGAGACTATATTGTACGATTTTAGTAGATAAAATATCGCAAAGAAGAAATTTCGAGTCAAGCTTGTCTTGCTAAAACTCTCGAAATATGATTTAAGCAATGAATGTTCATAGATCCTTAACAATGTTAGTTAAGAATAATTTATTGGTTAAAAACTATTTTTGTTTCAAGTTGATCATTTGAAAATTGCACAACCAATGATATTTGATATCGATGGCAATTGGAAATGTTTCAACTTGTTTAAAGAGAGTTTTCATAACTTACTAAAATTCTAGACACTTGGTAGGTACACATAGCCAGTATGCGTACAGTAGATGTCTGAGTTCCGTAATGTAGGGTAGGTATGCATACCCAATACACATACCCTAAGGTTGTTAATTCATGAATGGGAGGATGTACGCATACCCAACACGCGTTCCTCAAGGGACTGAATTCGTGAATGGCTAAGGGTACACAAACCCAATATGCGTACCATAGGATCCTGAATTTATGAACTGGTCTATAGGTATGCGTACATCTGCACATACCTACCCAGTACGAATTATGTAGATGCTCATTAACTATTTTTACAAATATGTTTGGCATTGGTACAACTCTCATAAACACTTCTAAGACAACTATGTTCACTAAATCACTTTGTTTTTGTGAATCATGGTTTTAAGTCTTGAATGTCAATGAACGTGATTATGCTAATAAGTTCTTAAAGCGTATTTGCCATGAACTATCATTGTACACGATTCCAGTACCCTGGACGATAGTGTATATTCATATGCGTAATTTGAATACAAACTTATCTCATGTTTACATGAATTCCTTGCAATAATTTCATTTAAAGTGAGAAAGTGTTTGCTTGAATCTCAAGTTATTTTAGCTTGAATTCAAACCTACCTATAGTCTTGAAAGTTTATAAATAAAGAGACTCAAACACCCGGGAATTCTAATTCTTGACACTTCTATGCCCTAGTTGTATGCTAAAGTCATCCCCTATTAACCTAGGTTTCCTTTGAGAAACATAATAAGTTTACAACTTAAAGACTTCACTTAGGGATTCGTGAAGCCATGTACGACTATCTTTACCTTTGATAGTTTATATATCTTGATCTTGTTCAATTATATTCCAGTTCAAAGTCTGATATTAGGCTGGTGTCTGTAGCGGCTTAATACATTTTGGTGTTTAAATCTGGACGAGGTCATCGGGTTTTTCTGCAGTTGTGTTTTCCTCGTTAACAAAACTTTTGGTGTCTAATGTTTTTCCTTTTTCGCATTATATTTTTATCTTTATAATAAGATTACACAAGTAGTTTGTAATCAATTTAAATAGTTTAAGTTCTTATTTAAATTATGATCAATTACGAGACTTGTTCTTGTAGAATTGGTATCTTGAAAGAAGGATAATAAGTTTGATAATTGGAAGAATTCGGATCCTCTTGATTTGGATACCACTAGATTGATCTTGGATGTTGATTTGTGAGATCATTCAAGAACTCCTCTACACAATCAGGTTCACGGTTTTTGTCGTCTAAACGCATTGATTGTGGAATAGATAAGAGAAAATTTTATATACACATTGTTCAAGGATCTTTAATTTGTATCTACTTGTAATTGTATTGTGTTTTGTCCATAAAGGTTGTCAGAAAAAAAAAGTTGGTGGTGTACTTGGTACCTTCTCATTTTCAATTGGTATCAGAGCAGATGAACACTGTAATACCTAATAAGTTTGTGTTTCTAGCGATCTAAATCTATAACCAAGAGTTCAATCTCTGATAACGTACCACCGATCCAGGGGATTCAGATATCTTCTTCCATGGATGATCTTATTAAGTCTGTAGAAGAACTTCTGGTTGTGCCTCCTACATGTTTGAAATACCTTGAAGTGTTTTCTTTCCTTGAGAAACAACTAGAGAATCTCACCCTCGATGTTGATTTATATCTCTAGAAAAAAGAAAATTCTTTTGACATGCTAAATCAAGTCATGATAAATAACATTCATGTTGAGGTTGATATTGATCTTTTAATAAGTGAGTTTTATCCTCCTTATATTTATGATATTAAAGGAACTTTAACCTTACTGTCACCTCAAAAAAAGAGCTTGATCCTTATCCCTCATAGTGTCGTGACCTCAGTAATATTCATGATATGTCATAATAAACTATCCATGTCTTGTTTGTTCACAAAAATGATATGCAACAAAATTTGCAAGATAAATTCAAAATCCTTTTCCATAACAAAAAACTCAAGAACCGTCTCTTTAAAAAAAAAAAATCCTTGCTTATGCAAAACACTTTCTACAAGCGTTGTTAATGAATAGTTGTAAGACAAGGCATCAAGGTCACTCACTTCATCATTCTACTCAGTCTGAATGTAAATGTCAATCAATGTGATCACCATGGGATATTTTCATCATTACAGGTAACTGTACCTTTATTGATCATTTTGAAGTTGAAAGTGGTTGGAAGGAAGTTTTGTCTTGGAGCCACTCTGTGTAGGACATCCGAATTTTCTAAGCAATAATCCAATCCAACTGAATATATATATATATATATATATATATATATATATATATAGGTCACTGGTTGGTTCTTTGAAGTATCTTACATGACATGACCAGATATCAGTATTGCAGTCAACCAAATCTATCAATTTATGCAAGCTCTGATCTGAACGGCTCCATCAGCTAAAAGAATGTTGAAATATATGAAAGGTACTTTTGGTCATGGGTTATTCATAACTAGAGGGTTAATTTCCTTGCGGGGTTACATTGATGCAGATTGGTCTGGAAATCCATATGTTAAAAGATCAGAAAGTGGTTATTGTGTATTTTATGGTAATAATTATGTTTCTCGGTCCTCAGCATTGAAGCTTAAATTGGTATTTGGCTTCCATTGCTACAGAGGTACTTTGTATTTTTCATATCTCAGAGATGTCTACTTCTTTCTTCCGTCACCTTCTACTATTGCTTGTGACAAGAAAATTTCAATTGCTTTAGTATCAAATCCTATGTTTCTTAGTTATTACTAACCCCCCTCGAGCTGAAGTAGTTGAAGCACTTTGAGCTGTATTTTAGAAATTCAATTCCTGATGTACCAAAAGATCCTTGGTAAAGATATTAGTATCCTGATGTAATGTTGAGACATACACAACCTACAATTGTTCGGACTGAACAAGTTTCCTAACAAAATGATAATCAATAGTTTATTTTCTTTTCAGACTGAATAGTTTGTCTGTGACAGTTTATTTGCTTTTGTTATCTGTTACAGTTGACATTATTGCATCCTGTTATCTGTAGCAATTATTTTGACTTCTAATTAAGACAATTTATATATCTGTTGAGATTAATGAGAATTTGATTCATTGTTTTATTGTACAAAAACAAAACATTGAGCTTGTATAGTTCATTTAGTTACCCTAGCTAAAAAGTGTCACAAGTTAGTTTGTTTTTATAAACCATCCAATTTGGTTTGGATCGATTCTATTTTTTGGGTGTCAACTAACTAACTAGAGCCATGAGATTAACCCTGATCATTGAATTTTCGGTTTGGGCTTAATTATTTTTACCGGGTATTTGGTTCAATTTTGTGATGCAACCGACTTTTTGCATCATCAGTTAGACCAAGTCAAAATTCTTAAACAAGTTATAAGCGGGTTAAATAAATTAACACATTACTAAAACAAGTTATAAAAAGTGGCTTACATTATTATCCTATTTTAATTGATAAAAAGTCACAACTAATTTAAGAGAACATTCTGCCAGATGTTTTTATAAGCTTATAACACATATATTTTTTATTTCTAAGTACACTTTTGAGTTAAAAAGACCATTCTACCACTGTTACCGGTTGCCATTTGAAACAAAGACTTCACTATCTTCTCTTAATTTTGAAAGCCATGAAATTACACATTTTTTTCCACCATTAATACTTTTTTGATGTTTGACCCATTCAGTGGGCTACCAATTTACTGAGGAGGATACTAAAATTCGTATTGTGACTTATATAGATATTGGTAACCTCTTCAGCAAATTAAAACTCCCATCAATGTCCAAACAAGACCGAATGACAACATGAACGTTTATAATGTAAACACTCTTTAATTAATTATTTATACCATCCACAATGTATGTATGGAAAAAGCTTAACTAAAAGATAAATTTAACTTTGGATTTGGGTGTATCAGGTAACCGCTCATAGTGGGCAAAAAATTCTTTTCAGGGGCTATCTTTGAGAAGGAGCATGATGTTAGGCCAGTTTTGAAAACCATCCTTGTATTGGGATTAACCTTTGGCGTGAGTCCCATATACTAGGTAAGTTCTCAAACCTAGCCTTGTTGCTCGTCGTTATACCAGTTCTCAAACCAAGCCTCAACTTAGGCCAGTTCTCAGAATTATCCCGTGTCATATTGCTAAATTTAGCTATTGTTATTTGAGAATGCCAAATTTGGCATTCAATTTAGATTCAGCAGGGACCTCTGTGAGCAAAATTGTAGCATATTAGCTATATTTTCGCGTACTAGCCTTGTTCCAGTTCTTAGAACTAATGATCAATAATGGACGAATTCATTCACATTCATAGACCATCGGAACATAACTCACATGAATATAATATGTCTTTCTTGGCCCTCTTTAATGATAGTTTTTTTCGTTTTCCCTTTCACTTATAGTTTTAGTTGAGTACCAGGGAAAATTAATAAGTTATTTTGAATACCTAGTATTCAATATTCAATTGGAGTTTACAGTGTTCTAAGATCTCGTTAGCTATAATAATTTGTTCAAATAATTACAAAACCATCACTTTTACATTAAAAATTTTGGATTACCAATAGGATCTTTTAAAAGTAAGCATTTTGAATACCCATGGTTCATATTTTTATTTACAAAGATGGAAAAAAGAGTGTCATAAGTAAATTTGTATGCTTCTTACTTACTTGGGAAAACTATTCTCGTTTGTAGTGAAGTTTCTTCTGATTACCTACTAATATACCTCGTAAAGCCATAAAATTACACCTTTTTTTCTTGGAAGCATTATTTAAAACAGAAAATAAAACTCTATCTTATTTTTTTTCATAAAAAGAGGAAAATCCTCCATGCGTTCATTCATAAATCCGATTTTGGTGGTAGTTGGAAAACCTTACAAAAATTTTCAAGTTCATATTACAATCATCAAATCTATGATATCTCCCTCAATTATTGACCAACTGATGTAGTTTTACAAGTGGTAAGTAGAGTATCGTTCGCTCGGACTCGTTTGAGGTTGATTTTAAGACTTAATAACAAAAGTACTAAAAACAAAGAAAAGATTTTAACAAAGTTGAGAAATACTGGGACTTAGATTCCACCAAACTTCACAATCAATTGGTTCATACAATGATTCATAACAATTTTAGCTCTTTTCTAGACTCTATTTCTTTGCCAAAAGTAGATTTTATAAAGCATTAGATGTAAATCGTAAGCATAGTGCATCAAAAGTTCTTAGACTAAGCATACACTATCAAACAAAATCACAAATAATCAATGAAAATCATAAATCGATTAAAAATCAATGCAAAAAGTCATAAGAATCAATTATAATTACCAAACAATTGTGAACTTGGCTTCCTCCGTCATCCCAGTGTTGGGGTTTAGATCGTCATGGTGAAAACACGTTCAAAATTGATATTCATAACTCAAAAAGTGCTTACAAGAGGTGAAAAATAATAAGGCAGTGAAATCGCAACGTTTATAAGTGTTGCAAGACACTGTTACAGAGAATGATAAATTATATGCGTTGCAGAATAAAAGACTGCCTCTGCGAGTCTGTTCTTCGTGTTCTTGAGAACGACACTTCTGAAGTGTCAGTTCTTCGTCTTCTTTACCTGCTGCTCCTGCACCTCTGTAATTCACCTCTCCAGCGTGATTTTCTTCCTCTGTTCTACCCCAAACTCTCGACACCCTCTCTGACTCGATTCCCCTCTATTTATACATCACAGGTCCTCTAAATCCCTCGGAAAATCTTCTCTTTTCTTCTCTCCCAAGTCTGGAATAATATTTCCTTTTTCTTCTCCCTGTACGCGCTTGGGTTGTTCGATTATTCCCTAAAACATCTTCATGATGTAATAGAATCTTTAGAGAGGATCTTCTTTCCATTTACACGCGTAACTGCCAAAAAAAACACCGAGACCACTAACTTCCCTGTTTTTCCGAAGTGGAAGATATCTTTCCATTTTTACGTTACTGAATCTCTTACCAACCCTGTCTTGTCGCGTTCAATCCAAATCCATGAGAATTTACGAGAAAAACTCTACCATAATCTTCACGGAACTTCAAATATTCCGGCGATATTTCTCCTTCCCTGTTCTTTCCGAATTCAACGATACGGCCCAATTTACTTGATCCAATCACCCATTCTAAGCATGTTTATCTCATACAAGTCAAGCCCAATCACACTTAGTGCTTGAATCCCTTAAAATCACGTCCATAATCCTGCCAGGAAAATTGGCAGGTGAAATTTCACTTTCCCTCCAAAACCATTGGTTCAAAAGCTAGGGGATGGAGTGCCCCTATCCAATCCAGGGGTGCGAATAGTAATTGGTCGCCCCTTAGTAATTGAGGTGCCCCTTATTCAAATGAGGGGTCCGAATAGTAATTTTCTCCCACGAGCGCAAATACCACTTTTCGAGCCAATTTTTCCACACATGTTTATTTCTTCAAAAATACCTACAAAGACATAAAATACCAAAATAAGTACAAAATCGAGTACTAACATTACAGAGAATTGAGACTAATATAGACACATAAATGCGTTTATCAAATACCCCCAAACTTATTATTTGCTAGTCCTCGAGCAAATCAAATCTGCAGAACAAAATCCTAACTCACTGTCGCATGCATCGTCGATTGCATTTAGCGCATGCAATAAGCCTTTAAACCCCTAGGTGGCCCTAGTGGCCGAGTTATAGTCTCGGGAGGGTTTACAAGAGATATACCCACAAAACCTTTACTCCAGACCCTAACTTTCTACGAGAACCTTGGAAGGCACTAAAGAATCTCCTTGGTTGGCATACTTATTGACTACATGAGGAAGTACGATGCGAAATTCAATTCTTTGTACACGAGTTTGCACTCAAGCATACTAAAATTCATATATAAGTCACAGAGCTCTACTCAGATAGTTTCTGGACATCATAACCGGAGTCGACCAATCACATGGATAGAGTAAGAAATGGATATAGAAAAATGTAGATGGTTTTGATGTTGAACGGTGTTTCTCATATCTGTCTGAAGGCCACTGCCAAAATGAACCTATCCTAATGGACTGAGATACTGGTCTGGACTAATATCAACACACTAGCATATACAAGGGAACCAATGGTCGATAATCCTAACTCTAGGTCAACACAATTGGCATATACAAGGGTTCCGGTGGTCGACTTTATTGAATTTATTCCGGTTGGTCAGATGGTCCGGTCTCATTTTTTTTTTCACTTTTTTTTATTTTTGTATCTCAATCACTCTATTTCACCCTAGCAGTGGTAACAACTTGAATCGTGAGCCCCACCTAATCACTTAGACAAACATATTTTGAAGAAAACAAACAAAAAATAGAAGTGAAAAGGATTCAACGAGATATGGCGAAACTACCATATTTTTTTTTTTAATTCTAACACCTGAGCTTTGTGCTTTTATGAATAGACTCTTTAGATGTTTCCATCTAATCGATTGGTTCCTCAACTCCTACAACCAAAATGCTTCCATCCACTTAGATTGGTTAGTGCCATCCTTAATAAACATAAATTTCTAGGCTCTGGAGTTTATTTATTGCAACTAAAAAGTTTCTCCCATACCCCCAAACTTAAATCTAACATTGTCCTCAATGTTCTAAAGATGAAATTAAAAGCATAAACAAGGAGAAACTGTTACCATTTGAAGCAAAAGAGAGTTAAGGAAAGATATTACCGTGTTGCATGAGCATGGGTTACCTCCCAAGAAGTGCTAAATTTAAAGTCTTCAGCCAGACGTCTAATACCACAAAATGGATAATTACCTTTCGAATCATATATCAATATTCGAAACAACTGTGGATCAAAAAAACCAAATAAAATTGCCACAATTATTAGACAACTGCACCAAATCAGAAAAATGAACAGACATAACACATCCTCATCCAAGGTTTCCTGCAAGACAACTGGGTTTTTCTGTGGTGCCCACTTGGGCTTCATATGGGTGTCTTGACAAACAGATTCTTCTGAACTATGGGTTTCTAGTTGCTGTATTTCCTCCTGGACAGTATCAAGAGGATCAGGTTGAGGAGTCGGAAGAGACTCAGGAAATACCTCATGTATACTAGGATCGATTCCCAAGTTAGGGACTTCTACTAGGGATATTTGACCATCACTACCCCCAAACTTAGGGTAATCAGTATTTTCAGAAAGACCTCTAACTATTGCTTGAATTTCCGGATCCTCAGAGTCTTTAAAATACTCAAGAGCTTCTTCTAGAGCACTACCCCCAAACTTAGGGTCAACATTACTCTCCGTAAGGCCTACCACTATGGCTTGAATTTCAGGGTCTGTAGAGTCTTTAAAGTACTCGAGAACTTCTTCTAGTTCAACATTTTGGTCACCTAACTGACTTAAGAGAATTGTCTCATCAAATTCATCTAAGGAATCACCAAATAAAGTGTCGTCCTAATTATCCTGAATTAGATCCTGAACTAAAGTGCTAATCATATTTACTTCCTCCAAGTCATCAGAAGGTTGTCTATTAACATTAAAGACATTTAGTTCAGTGGTCATATTACCAAAGGATATGTTCATAAGCCCGGTCCTACAGTTGATTATAGCATTAGATGTGGCTAAAAATGGGCGACCTAAAATCACCGGTATTTGAGCACTAGGATCCTGAACAGGTTGAGTGTCTAAAACGACAAAATCCACTGGATAAATAAATTTATCAACCTCAATCAAGACATCCTCTATGACACCACGAGGTACTTTGAGACCTATCGCCCTAATTTGTAGGGTCATTTTAGTCGGTTTCAACTCACCAAGACCTAGTTTGGGTGTACACATGGTACGGGAGTAGGTTAACACTAGCTCCTAAGTCAAGTAATGCTTTATCAACCATGTGATTACCAATCGTACAAGATATGGTGGGGCATCCAGGGTCTTTATACTTAGGGGTTGTTTGGTTCAAAAGGACTGAACTTACCTGACCAGCTAAAAAGGCTTTCTTATGGACATTAAGCTTACGCTTTCGTGTACAAAGATCCTTAAGAAACTTGGCATAAGCAGGCATTTGCCTAATTGCCTCTAGTAAAGGGATGTTAATGTTTACCTGCTTAAAAATCTCCATTATTTCGTTGAAACTCGACTCTCTCTTAGTTGGAACTAACAACTGTGGATATGGGGCTCTGGGCACAAAATGAGACCTATCGCGAACCACATTGGCATCACTAGAAATTTTATCAGTCTCTTCAGCTAATGGCTCCTTCTGGGGCTCATCTTGGGAACTAGAATGGAAACTAGAATGTGGATCTACAGTATGCCCACAATTAGGCATGGCTACCTTATTGTCTACCGTTTTACCACTCTTAAGGGTTGTTACAGAGTTCACATGATTGAACTCTTTCTCTCTAGAGGATACTTCATGAATTGCTCTAGTGTTGGGTAGTGGTTGATTGGGTAACTTGCCTTTCTCTCTTTTCGCTCAAAAACTCGCAATTATACTAACTTTGATTTTTAGTTCGAAATAGCCACGAGAGTTTTCCTGTAAACCTTTCTCAACCGTTTTCTTAAACTCTGCAGTGTTATGAGATAAGATGGTCAGAGACTCTTCTAAGCTCATGATTTTTTTATCCGACAGGTTCTGATACTGATCTGTCCCTAAATAGTTCTTAGTATACCCAAAACATGAGGAAGCCTGAGAATTACTAGACTGGCCTTGACTCTGGCCCTTAGACCAAGAGAAATTCGGGTGATTTCTCCAACCAGGGTTATAAGTGTCTGAATATGGATCAAATCTTTGATGGTTTTCAAACCTAGAGTTGTTGTAAAGAGCATGGGCTTGCTCTTCGTATCTAGCATGGTGTGACCCTTGATTCATTTCTAAGGCTTCTAGACGCCTAAGAATGTCTGACCCATAATCAACTCTATCGATCCTATGGATAAGATTTCTAGGTATTTCTGGTTCTCTCATTGAAGCCCATTACTTAGTTTTCTCGGCTAACTCGATGAATTCGTCGAAACATTCATCTGGGTCTTGATGGGTAAATTCTCCACCGCTAATTATTTCTACCTGCATACGGGTTTCACTATCAAGGCCCTTATATAAAATTTGGGCCATGTGGGCTTTTTCAAAGCCGTGATGTGGACACTGGTATAACAATTCACTAAACCTTTCTACATAATCATGAAGTTTTTCACCTAATTTCTGCTTAAAGGTTTGGATAGATTGCCGAACAGCAGCAGTCTTATGGTGTGGGTAGAATTTCTTAACAAATACCTCTACAAGACCATCCCAGGTGGTAATTGTTTTAGAAGGAATAAAATTATACCACTCTTTGGCTTTATCATAGAGAGAGAAGTGAAACAAACGTAACCTAAGCACATCTTTGGAGATATTCAGATAGTTCATTGTGTCACAAATCATTTCAAAGTCTCTTATGTGGGTATACGGGTTCTCATTCTCTAACCCCCTAAACTTACGAAGCAAGCCAATAGTCTCAGGTCTAATATCAAATTGGACCGTAAAATCTGGTAGAACTACACCTGGGTCACGCACTACCCTAGACGGGTTCAAACGATCCCTAAGGGTTTGTATCGGGACCTCATCATCCTTTTCCTCAACCATTTCGGAAAAAATAGAAGTATTGAGGATATTTTCCTCACCGTGAGAAGAACGTCCAAAAATAGGACTTTCTAGATTAAGGTACTCAAGATTCTTGTTTCCTAAAATATCACTTCTAGGTTTTTCATGCATAAACCGTCCCAGAGCGTCTCTCTTACGTTCTGGCATACAAGAATTCAATAAAATGTGCACATGCAAATGCTGGGCTAACTAATTTAGGTAAGCTTGGGTTACCTACAATGAAATATACCCAAAGGTACGAGGCTGAGGTTTGTGGACTTTCAGCTGGTAACTCCCATAAGGCCCAAGGCACGGGTTCAGCTTACTAATCCACCAGTTTTCCTAAACTCGGTAGTCTGACGAAGATGCAGTTGGTGTGTGCAGTGTTTTTTTTTTTATAAATAAAGTACTAAAAATAAACACAAACAAATAAAAGAAAATTACAATTCCAAAAATAAATAAAAAACTACCAAAAATAAAATGAATTTCTAAAAAAATAAACTCTTCGGCTTTCTCCTTTTATGGCAAGTCCAACTTTTCACCTTCATTTCAAGCAAAACCTGCACAACAAAAGCAAAAATACCCAAAGTAAAATCAAAGAAAATAAAAATAAAAATATATATACAAAACCTTAAAAAAATGCTAAACCTAAAACCTAAACCTAAATACAAGTCCGCGTCGGCGGCGCCTAAAACTGATGTAGTTTTACAAGTGGTAAGTAGAGTATTGTTCGCTCGGACTCGTTTGAGGTTGATTTTAAGACTTAATAACAAAAGTACTAAAAACAAAGAAAAGATTTTAACAAAGTTGAGAGATAATGGGACTTAGGATTCCACCAAACTTCACAATCAATTGGTTCATACAATGATTCATAACAATTTTAGCTCTTTTCTAGACTCTATTTCTTTGCCAAAAGTAGATTTTATAAAGCATTAGATGTAAATCGTAAGCATAGTGCATCAAAAGTTCTTAGACTAAGCATACACTATCAAACAAAATCACAAATAATCAATGAAAATCATAAATCGATTAAAAATCAATGCAAAAAGTCATAAGAATCAATTATAATTACCAAACAATTGTGAACTTGGCTTCCTCCGTCATCCCAGTGTTGGGGTTTAGCTCGTCATGGTGAAAACACGTTCAAAATTGATATTCATAGCTCAAAATTGCTTACAAGAGGTGAAAAATAATAAGGCAGTGAAATCGCAACGTTTATAAGTGTTGCAAGACATCATTTGCAGAACGATAAATTATATGCGTTGCAGAATAAAAGACTGCCTCTGCGAGTCTGTTCTTCGTCTTCTTCACCTGCTGCTGCTGCACCTCTGTAATTCACCTCTCCAGCGTGATTTTCTTTCTCTGTTCTACCCCAAAATCTCGACACCCTCTCGACTCGATTCCTCTCTATTTATACATCACAGGTCCTCTAAATCCCTCGGAAAATCTTCTCTTTTCTTCTCTCCCAAGTCTGGAATAATATTTCCTTTTTCTTCTCCTTGTACGCGCCTGGGTTGTTCGATTCTTCCCTAAAAAATCTTCATGATGTAATAGAATCTTTAGAGAGGATCTTCTTTCCATCTACACGCGTAACTGCCAAAAGAAACACCGAGACCACTAACTTCCCTGTTTTGCCGAAGTGGAAGATATCTTTCCATTTTTACGTTACCGAATCTCTTACCAACCCTTTGTCTTGTCGCGTTCAATCCAAATCCATGAGAATTTACGAGAAAAACTCTACCATAATCTTCACGGAACTTCAAATATTCCGCGATATTTCTCCTTCCCTGTTCTTTCCGAATTCAACGATACGGCCCAATTTACTTGATCCAATCAACCATTCTAAGCCTGTTTATCTCATACAAGTCAAGCCCAATCACACTTAGTGCTTGAATCCCTTAAAATCATGTCCATAATCCTGCCATGAAAATTGGCAGGTGAAATTTCACTTTCCCGCCAAAACCATTGGTTCAAAAGCTAGGGGATGGAGTGCCCCTATCCAATCCAGGGATGCGAATAGTAATTGGTCGCCCCTTAGTAATTGAGGTGCCCCTTATCCAAATGAGGGGTCCGAATAGTAATTTTCTCCCACGAGCGCAAATACCACTTTTCGAGCCAATTTTTCCACACATGTTTATTTCTTCAAAAATACCTACAAAGACATAAAATACCAAAATAAGTACAAAATCGAGTACTAACATTACAGAGAATTGAGACTAATATAGACACATAAATGCGTCTATCACCAACAAATCTACCCCTTCAAACATTTCTACCATTGTAGAATTCCACAAATAACAAACCACATCAGGTGGCCAAACTATAAAATTAAGTATAGCTTGCATCACTGCATATAACAACAAAGAGATCTTAATAAGATCCAACCCGTTTTTTTGTAAAAGAAATAACCACATCAGGTGGCCAAGCTAGCCAAATAAGGATAATATTTGCGACTGCACATAGCAACAATGCGATCTTGGTTAGATCCAATCAAGTTTTGCTAAGAAAAAGTGAATCAAAGTTATACCAACTAAGATTATCTAAGTAACAGTAAGTAAAAGTGTACAAAGTAACAGGAACATGAACATAGGTCTTCTGAATCAGTAACAAGAGGTCTGAATCGGGTTGAGTCGGGCTAAGTCGGCATGTGAGTTTGGACAACAGTTTCTGGAACTGATGATATTGATAATGATCTTGATCTTATTGATGATTTTGCTGTATTTGTTTCCATTACTAAGGTTGATGATGTTTTTGTTGCTGTTGTAGTAGATTTTTCTCCGTATAGAATCCTAGTACGATCCTGGAGCAAACTCTTCATGTTTGAAGCAGACAAGCAAAAACCTAATAAACCCAAAATTAAACTAAAAATAAATCCCTAAAAACCATTACAGTAATCCAAGAAGGGGAAGAAAAAGCAGTAAGAGAAAGAAAATGGGCAGAAACTCAACTATTAAAACCTAAATCTAGTAACAAATTGAAGATAAAAGATTGACAAAGAGAAGAAAAAGGATTTTAGGTGTTGATCGGCTCGGATCTTCCGCCATGGGAGCAAATCGAGCCATGACGCGGATTAGGGTTTATGGTGGGTTTCTCTTATCGCTGTCGGAAAGGGAGAGAGAAAAAGAAAATAAAACTCTATCATTAACTCTTTTGTAACCTTTGACCACATAGAAAAATTCATGGGCCAAGATACTCACTTTCCACACAGGCAATATGCTTTATTTAATCACTTTTTTTTTATCTTTATTATCAAGATATTCATTCATTTTCTTGTACATCAAATATAAAACCAGTCCATCAGCAAAATAAAGATACATCACTGGGTGGTAGATTTTCTTAGCCATGAAAAACTTCGAAAAAAAAGAAAGAAAAAAGAAACTCTCTCTCCTCTCTGTTACTCCTTCTTTTTCTTCAACAAAATCATCACCAAAAACCCTTCTCTGCTTAGATCTGGTCCATTTCGGACCGGATCTGAGCAGATATCTTCATTATTCTTTGCTTTCTATGTTAGTTAATAGTTTTAGTTTAGTTATTATCATGTTTTCTACTTATCTACACCATTATGGTGGTTTTATCAACTCTTTAATTTGAGATATATCTTCGTTTTAATGGGGATTCTTGGTTATTGGGTTGAGTTTTAAGATCAATAGTGATGCTCTCCAATGACGAAATTTTCATCTTTGTTTTTTCCGGCGACGAAATCTTCATCATCAACTTATCCCGCGACAGAATCTTCAACGGTGATTCATTTGACGACGGAAGCTTGATTACTAGTTATAAGAGATTTTAGAAAATCACTCCTATTTTGGGAGCATATATTTCTAAAAAAGAAAAACAAACTAAATTGTTGGATTTTAATTCTGAAAAAAACCATTCTTCCTTCGATTTAATCGGATCTTATTCATACTTGTATTTGTCTTACTACGGTAATCCTTTTCTTTCTCTTGTCGGATTTCTCGGTATTGTACTTTTACGGTATGTTCTTGTTACTTTGTATTATCTTATTTTAGATCTTTAACTCATTGTAACCTCGAATTTACATTAATAAAAATGTTCCTTGTTTATCAAAAAAATAAAAATAAAAATAAAATCAGGCCAGTTGTTCATTTCAATCTAGGGTCTTGTCGGAGGCTTATTTTTTAACATGATCCTTTTGGTTTGTCCAAGAACATGTTTTTGTTGTTGTTGGTAAACTTCTTATATTAACAGAAAATAGGGCATAACATATATGGGCTAGTCCCTCCTCACATTATATCAGCATCCGAATATGACTGAATAACAACAAGAGTATTTATTCTTTTATAGTTGTTGTTGCTTTAGCAAAAACCATAGCGACACCATCATCTTATCTATACTGATGAGACAAAATGAGCTGATCAATATAAATTTTCATGATAGTAATATTAGCCAACAAACAAATCACACATTCACACTCCTTTTAACAAAGTCCAACTATGAAGTCTAGTTATTCACTTTCAACATTAATCTTGTCGATGTTCTGGTGAAGAGCAAGAATGAGGTCATCAAAAACAACGACAAGCTACATGGTAACTGTTTTGATGCAAAAATATAGCATGCCTTACTGCAAAACCCCAAACTATTCTCTTACTATTAATCTGAAATGTTGTTGCTCATTAACTTAAATAAGTCTATTGCTCATTAACTTAAATTAAAATACATAACTTAAATTAAACTACATAACTTAATAAACTACATAACTCATTGTCTTTCAGGCTATGCCCAAAGATTCAATCTCAGATCATCTCTTAAACTGTCATACAAATTTCGGTTCTGAATGTAATTAGTCATTTGAGCATAATTCCTTGTAGGGACGTCTCTTTCTAGTTGATCTCCGGCCTCAAATCTTCATCTTCATAGTTAGTCCACTCCGAATCACGACGGGTTTCCTGAATTACCATGTTA
Source organism: Papaver armeniacum (assembly GCA_023531295.1). Classification (NCBI taxonomy): domain Eukaryota; kingdom Viridiplantae; phylum Streptophyta; class Magnoliopsida; order Ranunculales; family Papaveraceae; genus Papaver; species Papaver armeniacum. The sequence continues at coordinate 76,550 of JAJJWW010013714.1, forward strand.
TGAAGAATTATACAAGTGAGCATAGTCTTGTACATTTCACGAGGACTCAACCCACGATATGGGCCACAAATGATGGCGAACTTCCTCTTCAAATTCCAAAAGCACGTTTCACATCCTTCCTCAATGCCATTTGGGCATCGTTAAAATACCGGTATGAACGGCCCAATGCACTGGCAGGAGGCTGACGGTAGCATTGAACCAAGGTGGACCATTTTGGGTAGATACCATCCGCAAGATAATAGCCATGAGTGTACTGATGTTGATCATGAAACAGACTTGGGGAAAAATTCCATGCTTCGGATCTTCAAACAGAGGCGACTTGTGCAAAACATTGATATCATTTTGTGAACCCGAAAGACCAAAAAAAGCTTGCTATATCCAACAATCATAAGAAGCAGCAGCTTCAAGGATAGCTGTTGGTTTTGGTTAATGACCCTTATATTGACCGTCCCAATAAACAAGGCATCCTTTCCATACCCAATGCATACAATCGTGACTACCTAGCATTCCTGGGAGTCCCCTTTCCTCATTCTCCCTCAATATTTGTCTAACATCTTCCTCGGTTGGTTTTCGTAAATATGTTGGACCAAAATGATTAATCATTACTTCACAAAACAATGAAAGGTAAGTGAATGAAGTTGTTTTCCCCATACGAAGGTACTTATCATTCGCATCCGCTGGAGTGCCATAGCCTAGAATCCCTATAGCCGAAGTAACTTTTTGTTCAGGAGTATGACCTCTAATATTGAGTGCATCAAACTGATAATTAAATTGAGGTTTTACTCGACAAAGCTCTTCAATAATCTTTATCACCAGATGACGAGGCATACAGAATCGACCTTGAAACTTTTGATCAAAGTACACACAATTGGGAAGAAAAGAATCGTGCATCAGCTTCTGATGGTAAAATTCTCTCCCTCGATTCGTATACCTTCTTGAGAATACTTCTTGTGGCACTGGAGCTCTAGGTATTTGGCCTGTATGTACAAGCATCAAAATTTCGATTAGTTTATTATCTTCAGCTTCCTCATCATCAAGTTCTTGCAACCTCCTTCGATGCATTTCTTGCTATAGTCTATACCGATTCATAATATATAACATTCCTCTCTTCATTGGATCTCGCCATTGATGATTATGAAATTTAAAATGAGAATAGAGATAGAGAAATTGGTGAAATATAGGTAGAAGTAGGTGTGAGTAACTTGGAGAAATACAAGGGCGTATATATAAGAACCAGTAGGGGGAAATAGCCGTTGCAAAATATCTAGTGGTCGATAATCTCAATATCGCCAGCGATACTATTTATATCGAGCGATGGATGTATGACGCCATCAATACTCATAATATTGCCAGCCTTGTTGTCAATAACGCTCGCTAGAAACTCGGTCGCTCCGTGGTTTTCCCATAGTGGCGCAATTGGTTTGCCATGCCACCTGGTATGCCAAACAACTGTTCATTGGCATGTGCATAGGAATAGGCCTAAGTACTTTTTTGGGTTCAGAAAATCATTTTATCGCCATTATCAATTGCCATGTAAACCAAACTTCACTATTTTCTCTCAATTTTGTTTCAAAAAAGCCATGTAAGTCACCTTTTTCTATATTATTAGTGCACTTTTTTGACGTTTGACAGACTTAGACATGATGCACACAACATAACGTGTTTGGATACTAGAAGTATAAGTGTTTCTATATTTCCAGAAGCAGCAATTGGAAGCAAAAGCAACATATTTTGTTTCAAAAAAGTTAACTTTTTCATTGTTAAATGTTATTCTGAAATTGTGTACCCAAACTAAGTCCTGATTTTTCTGCTTCCATGAGTGAAAAGGTAATTTCTGGAGTGGCATCCAAACAGGCCAGCACCATCCCGATAAACTAAACTGGCATCCACGTCAGCAACGTTGATAAAATTAGATAAGCTTGTTTCTTCCTTTTTCTGGATTTTCCAGTGGCGAATTTTTTTACAACGTCCCTTTGGTTTTTCGAGGAACACATCAACAACCAACAAGACCGAATGACAACAAGAGCATTTATATCGCAATTGCAAACACCCTCTAATTAGTGTTGCGCCAAAGCCTGCGGAAGCGTTAGGTTTGCATTACTACGAGGTATCTCAATATCACCAAGAACACAATCACACACACAAGAAGAACAAGTATTTAACGAGGTTGAATCCTCGGGAAGGAATAAGCAATTTTATATATCACCGTATAGGTTGGAATATACAAAGCCTAAGCAAAGAAGAAGAGAACTCTTACTAGTTACGGTGTATTTTCTCTAGTTCTCTCTATGGCTATTTATACACATCAATAGGACTGGACACATTCCTTAACAAGGATTACTTTCCTACAAGTATAGGGTTTCCTAACTTAGCTCTAAGAGACAAACCTCTTAAGCTGCTATACTTAGGACACAAGTACTTGGTTTCTTTAACCAACTAGATTTCCTAATCTAGACCTTGACCGACCTACCAACAATTCTCCACCTTGGATCATGCATTCATGCATGAGACGATCAATAGAAAAATCACCTCCATCTTCCAACGTCGATTGAACCATCACTGGCTGCCTACGTATCCTCAATAGGAATCAAACCCGACCGTAGTTCTCTCAAATGGTCTTGCTAGAAGACCTCCACCAGGTTTCTAAGAACCTCTACCCAAAAGGTCCTTTCATCAAACCGGAAGGATGTGGATCAATTTCAAACAATGTCGAAACTTGATCCCAGATACTACTTTAGTCAACATATCAGCTGGATTGTCTTTGGTATCGATCTTTACAAGTAGAATGTCTTCTTCTTCAAGAATTTCTCTCACAAAGTGAAACCGTACGTCTATATGTTTGGTTCTAGCATGATGCACTTGATTCTTAGCCAAATAAATTGCACTTAGACTATCACAATGCACGGGCGGTTGATCTTGCACAACTCCTAAGTCATCTAGCAAACCTTGTAACCATATAGCCTCCTTAAATGCCTCTCACACTTTGCCATATACTCCGCCTCCGTAGTTGAAAGCGCCACATGAGACTGCAATATTGATCTCCAACTAACTGGTGCTCCCGCTATGGTAAATACATACCCCGTAGTTGAACGTCTCTTGTCCAAATCACCAAGTATAGTCGAATCCACATACCCAACACATAACCGATTGTTTCTTCTATCCTTCACAAACTCCAAGCAACATCAACGTACCATAAAGATACCTTAAAATCCATTTCACAAAGATGCCAATGTCCCTTACCAGGACAATGCATATAACGGTGACCATACTAATCGCATGTGAAATGTCCTAGGCCTTGTACATACCATCGTATACATCAAGCTACCAATGACCTCAAAGCATATGGGACTTGGGCCATATACTTTCGTTCTTCGTTAGTAGTGGGAGACATACGAGTATTCAACTTAAAATGAGCAGCAAGGGAGTATTTACGGATTTAGTTCCTTCGTAGACACCAAACACGTAACACTTTCTTCAAATATGCCTTCCGAGACAAACAAACCTTACCCTTCTCTCGTCACGTTGAATCTCCATACCAAGAATCTTCTTAGCCTCTCCCGGATCTTTCATCTCAAACTCGGATGACAACATGCACTTCAAGTTATCAATCTCTTTCTTGTTATTCGATGCAATCAACATATCATCGACATACAAGAGCAAATATATGAAAGACCCATCACGTAGCTTCTTGAAGTATACACAATGGTCATAGTGACTTCTTGTGTATGTTTGGCCTATCATAAACTGGTTAAATCGCTTGTACCATTGTCTTGAGACTGCTTCAGCCGTATAACGATCTCTTTAGTTTACATACACAATCTTCTTTTCCAAAGAACCTTGAACCCACTCGGTGAGTCATATAGATCTCTCTTCTAGATCACCATGTAAGAATCTTTGTCTTAACATCAAGTCAACTAGGTCTAAATCATATTGTGCTACCAAGGCCAACAAAATACGGATTGATGAGTGTTTTACCACCGGAGAGAACACCTCATTGTAGTCAATCCCTTCTCTTTGGGCATAACCTTTTGCAACTAACCTTGCCTTGTAGCGTACTTGATTCACCGAAGATCCTTCTTTCTTAGCATATACCCACTTGCACCCTTTCTTACCGTTCGGAAGTTTCATAAGAATCCATGTGCCATTCTTGTAAAGAGACTCCATCTCGTCCCGCATTCTTTGCTTCCCATTCTTTACACTCGCATGCGTATCGCTTCTAAATAGGAAGTAGGAGTACCATCTTCAACAACCTGGTAATGCATAAGCAATGTAATCATTCATCCAACCAGGCTTCCTGGTTGATCTTCTCAGTTTCTTGGTTGCTATGGTCTCCATGACCGTAGCTTCGTATCTTCTACCGACTCTTGTTCCTCTTCCTCAATAGTATCACTATCATTTGGAACTTCAGTAGTTACCTCTCTTGAAGACCCAATGTCTTGAAGTATTTCGAACAGATCTGAGACTTAACTGGAATTGGTGGAGTTGCATCAATCTCCACTGCCGCAAAGGCTCATTAGTATTGGTGCTTCTATTCTCCACCTGCCGAGAACCCCAAGACTTTACCATAGACATCTCATCAAATGTGACATCTCTACTCATGACTATCTTCTTTTTCTCTTTGGATTCCAAATTTTGAACCCTTTCACTCCACTTTTCATACCCACAAAGATTCCTTTTACGGCACGGCTATCAAGCTTGTTTTCACTAACATGATACCACGCGGGACAACCAAAGATATGAATTGAGTCATAATCATAAGTCTGGTTTACCAAACCATTTCTCCATAGGAGTTTTACCTTCTAATGCAGTGATGGCAACCTATTAATGAGGAAGCACGCATATGTAATCGCCTCAGCCCCAAAACGCTTTACCTAATCAAAGATTAGATAACATACATCGTACCTTCTCCAAAGCAAAGTACGATTCATGCGTTCAGCTACCCCATTACATTGCGGTGTCTTCTTAACTGTGAAGTGCCTCTTTATCCCCTCATCCTGACATACTTGCAAGAACGGATCACTCTTGTACTCTCCACCATTGTCCGAACGTAGTACTTTGATCTTTCTGCCAGTTTGAGTCTCAGTTGCCTTTTTCCACCTCACAAAGATTTCTAGGACTTCATCCTTATGCCTCATGGTGTACACCCATACGCGCCTAGAATAATCATCAATGAACGACACAAACCAATGTTTCCCTCCCAATGATGCATTCTTGGAAGGACCCCAAACATCCGAGTGAACATAGTCAAGAACTCCACTAGTGTTGTGAATTCTTTGTGCCAAAGCTTGTTCTTGTTTTCTTGCCCTTAACACAATGTTCACAAAATGCTAACTTGCAGGCAATAGCATCTTTCAACAAGTCTTGTTGAATCAACCTATGCAACGACTTCTCACCGGATGTGCAAGTCTCATGTGCCATAGCTTTGTCTTCTCGGTAGCTGCACTTTCGATGTGTTGAAATAGACACATCTCCCGTTGTTGTACTCCCAATCAAGTAGTACAAGTTATGATGACGTATGCCCTTCATGATTACCATAGATCCAGAGATTACCTTTAGAACACCATTTTCAGCGACTATCTTATAGCCCTTAGCTTCTAAAGTTCCGAGTGAAATCAGATTCTTCTTTATGGTGTACAAATCTTACCTCCTTGACTCTCTAACCATACCATCATGCATCTTGATACGAACACTACCAATCCCAATCACCCTGCAGGTATGATTATTTCCCATACGTACTTCTCCATCAAGATTTTCAAAACTTGAGAACCGGTCACGATATGGACATATATGATATGTTGCTCAAAGTATCTAATACCCATGTACCATCCGTAATAGCACAAGCCGATGGTGTCACGATTTAGAGAAATCGAAGCATCATCTCGATTCTTCATTACCTTTAGCAATGTTCACCTCGGTATTACTATTATCTCCTTCTTCTTGCCTTACGCTTGGTACAATCTTTAGCCCAATGACCAAAATCATGGCACCAAGCACACTCATCTTTTTGCGTCGCGTCCTACTCTTAGAACGTCCTCTACCTTTACCATAACCACCATTCTTCTTTCTCCCGTCTGTTGAACGACCTCTTGCAAGAAGCAAGTCATTGTTAGCTTCACTTGCAAGATCTTCACGATCCATCTTCTCGAACTCCTCACTACGCAATGTCGTAGTGACCTCTCGCGTATGTCATCTTGTCCTTGCCGTGCATTAATGCTTTAATCACGGGTTCATACTTTTCGGAAGAGAATTTATCGGGAACAAAGCTTGTTCCTCGTCGTTGATCTTCTCATCGTAGTTAACCAACTCAAGAAGAAGTTTATTATATGAATCTAGGTGCTCGGTTAGAGTTGCACCTCTCTTCATGTTATAGCGATACAAATTCCTTTTAAGATGTATCCTATTTGCTACGTTCTTCACAAGGTATTCCTTCTCTAGCTTTTCCCTGAGATCCTTAGTCAAGTCTCGTGCCGATAATTAACTCTTCTTTGCAGCTTGCTAAACACCCTCGTATCGAAGCAAGACATAATTTATTCATCTTGTTTCACCGCTTTCGGACATCTCCACCGGCTGACCTTCTAGAGCTTCTTCTAGATCAAGGTGAACAAGAGCATCCATTACGTCCGTTCTCCATAAACCAAAGTTATTGGTTCCTGTAAACTTTTCTACCTTGAGTTGTGATCTATGTGAATGCAGTATTTCTTCTTTTGTTTCTTTATCTTTACTTGTGGGCTCCGAATGTTTTCCTAAAGGATTTTTCGGATCTTCGTCCCCGTCAACCATTGTTCAAATATAGATAAAAAAACAGAACCTTTGAGAATTACCTCAAGAAATCTTCAAAAAAATACCTTCACTTCAACTGGAATTCGAGTACCCGTATCCAAGAGCGTCTCCTTGCTCTGATACCAATTGTTGCGCCAAAGCCTGCGGAAGCGTTAGGTTTGCACTACTACGAGGTATCTCAATATCACCAAGAACACAATCACACACACAAGAAGAACAAGTATTTAACGAGGTTGAATCCTCGGGAAGGAATAAGCAATTTTATATATCACCGTATAGGTTGGAATATACAAAGCCTAAGCAAAGAAGAAGAGAACTCTTACTAGTTCTGGTGTATTTTCTCTAGTTCTCTCTATGGCTATTTATACACATCAATAGGATTTGGACACATTCCTTAACAAGGATTACTTTCCTACAAGTATAGGGTTTCCTAACTTAGCTCTAAGAGACAAACCTCTTAAGCTGCTATACTTAGGACACAAGTACTTGGTTTCTTTAACCAACTAGATTTCCTAATCTAGACCTTGACCGACCTACCAACAATTAGCTCTTTCGCAGCTACATTTTCTGCTGATATAATTAGATGTTGGTAAGAGAAAATGAGCTGATCAAAACACATTTTCATGACAGTAAAAGGCTAAAAACCAGCACACACACTGACCAGCAGGCGACATAAATGAAGAACAAACCTAATAATGGATTCCCAACAGGTAAAAGTTCATAAGAACAACTTAATTGAACATGTATCATCACCACCAGCTTATCTATTGTCTGTGCCCTTGTTTCATCCTTCTATTTAAAAAGACTAGTAAGGACATATGTGCGGTGCACATGCTTCAATTTCACTCATCCAATGATACTAAATTTAAAAGTAATGGAATTTTTTTTTAAAACAAAAATTTAATATTCTTTTTTTTACTCGTTAAGTAGATAATTGAAAGAGCTTTTCAAATATATAAATTTTACCAAAATTGATGAATATTTTAAAAAATTTGATCTATTTTTGGCGATATTATTTTAAAATAATTTTTAAGAATAATAAAAATTAACCTTCTATGAAGCAAAATATGGATTTCTATTTTTGACTTTTACTACTAGCCAACTAGAAGTATTTCTGCTTCTGATATCCTTTTTTTTTTTCTTTTTCTTGGAAGCATTATTTATGACTTTATATCATTATTCATGGGACAAGATAATCACTTCCCGTTAAGGCACTATAAATGTTTTATTTGGTGACTTTTTTATCCATTACCTAGATATTCATTTTCTTTTACTCAATTATATAAAAATCAGACCAGTGTAATTCCTTTCAATCTAGGGTCCTGCGGGCGGCTTAACTATCTACAGGATCCTTTCGGTTTGCCCAGGAACATGTTTTTGTTGTTTTCGGTAAACTGCTTGTAATTATATTAACAGAAAATAGGGCATAAAACATTGGGCTAGGCCCTCCCCACATCGTATCAGCAGCCAAACATGACTGAAAAACAACAACAGCGTTTGTTCTTTCATAGCTGCTGCTGCTGTAGCAAAAATCATTGCCACACCATCAGCTTATCTATATTGATGAGAGAAAATTAGCTGATCAATAGAACTATTCATGACAGTAATGTCAGCCAACAACAATCACACATTCACACTCCTTTTGTATAAAGTCTTAACTATGAAGTCTAGTTGTTCACTTTCAAACATTTTAATCTTGTCGATGGCAACCGTTTTGATGCAAAAATCTAGCATGCCCTGCTGCAAAACCCCAAACTATTCTCTTACTGTTAACCATGTTCAGAATCCTGATTAGACACCCGCCGCAATCCTACCATCTACCACCATTAACACACCATTTCATCAACATCACCCGAATAATAGCCCACAAAAGTGGAAACACAACTAGCAGAACATCACCAGTGGAAAAAACCCAATCCAATTCTAACCATTAGCAGACCATTTTTTTAATTATTTACAATACTAAAACTTGCTCGATAAATCAAACGTGTGCACCTGAATTAGAACTTGTTTTGTGATCAGCCCGAATTTGGTCAGCAAAGAAGGCTTAGAGTAGATTCAGCCGTATGAGAAAACTTGACAATAAGTAGCTAATCTAGTTAGGTATTGTATTATATGCAGACGCAGATAGAGACAAGTCCTAACTCTGAGATTCTACAGCCAGTTGAGGCATTGGCTTTGGCTTTGGTTTCTGTTTCTTATCTTTCACTGCCTTCTTAGAAGAATCACCTCCATTTTCCTCTTCTGCGATGATTTCAATCCTCGCGAAGATGGGAATTGCCTGGGCCATAACCTGACCACCTTTGAGCCCTCCCCATCTGGTATCACTCTGCATAAACAAAGTACATCAACGGATGAGTTTAACAAGATTTGCAACTCAGATTCACCAAGGAGATAGAGAGAGACAGACCCAGGTAATAGCTTCAAACTGATCGCTTGAATAGCCAAGCTGTGAATATATCCGCGAACATAAACTTGGGGTTACAGGAGCTAATGCTACAGCAATAATCCTCACGACTTCCAATATTACAACGAGGTCCTGCCAAAAGCAAACAACAAATAATTAGAAAAGACTTGCCTTTTAGTAAAAAACTTGAAACTTGTTTTGCAATCAGCCCAAATTTGGTCAGCAAAGAAGGCTCGGAGTAGACTCAGCCGTATAAAATGAAAACTTGACAACAAGTAACTAATCTAGTTAAGTATTGTATAAAACATATCGTTTTCCAGACCCTCCATATTATCTAGCTAAGTCTTGTATAAAAACATATCGTCTTTCAGACCCTCCATTTTATCTGGTTAATTCTTGTATAAAACACAGTCTATGGGAAGAACCTTTGCAGCTGCTTTAGAAGCATCGCCACCTTTCTTGAAAAGAGACCATGGAGCCCGTTCATCCATATACAAGTTCCCTGCATTACCAATCTCTAGCACGGTCTCACAAGCTAAGGATAAAGATAGGTTTTCATAGTGCTCCTTTGATGTCTCTACCTACAAAAAAAGGCAGGAAATGCTCAGAACAGTTGAGTGACTTGAGATATCTTTTAAGATAGCTAACAAGAACAATTTGAATCAAGCATAACAGTAATCAAACTATATAAATCTCAATAATATTGGTGGGACTTCTATCATCCTTACCAACTTTTCTACAGAGTCTTTGAGTGCAATCCCTTCAGCTGCAGTAACCGAATCAACAATTAAAGTTGAGTTACAGTTCTTTTTCAGAAGCCCAAGCGTACGATTAAGAAGATTTCCTGCGCAAATTTAGTTTTAAAACAATTATATAATGGCATGTTATCAGTTTTAAAACAATGTCAGAGCTAGAACTTAAGATGACCCAATATCTTTGGATTTTTAGCAGTTATTTTCTATAACCCAAACCCACATAATAGTTTAAGTAGTTAGCTATAGTTAACCATGAATGATAGAGCACCTATTGTATTGGCAAGATGTGCATTGACAATATTGACAAACCGTTCCTCCGAGTAGTCCCCATCATTTCCAAGTTCTACTTCCCTAAGAAAGAAGTACCTCACTGCATCAGAACCAAATCTAAGCACCAAATCCTTTGGTTCAAGTGTATTACCAAGTGATTTCCCCATTTTCATGCCATCCTAAAATTTCAACATAAAAAGCATTGCTGCATGAAATGAAAATCAAAGAATGAGATGAAATAACAGAACCTATGAACTTCTGAATATCCTATTATATCAGTTTACTAGAATAGCGAATGGAAACTAGAAAAATACTCAGTATTTCCTTATTAACCAAGTCTCACCAAAACCAACCATATGCCAAATAAATTCTTTGAAAACTGAATAACATCTGAGAGTGATACAACAAACTAGAGACTCTACTGATGCATCTGAATCCGAAGTTTTTATGACCGACTACTTTCTAAAAACCAAACCACCCCACAGATTCGTCAATGCTACTTGCCAAAATATCCATCTGTCCACAAGGCATAACAATGGATAGAAACTGAACCAATCATGTTATTTTCTTTGATTATTTTTTTGCAAAACTCCATCATGTGGACTGTGCCCAATAAAGGATTGAACATTCAGATTGTCATGCATGGCCTGGGATACAGTATAGGCAAACCGCAACGTATTACAGTAAATTACCTTGGTTAGGAATCCATGGCCGAAAACCATCTTTGGAAGGCTTAGTCCAGCAGACATCAACATAGCTGGCCAATAAACTGCATGGAACCGCAAGATATCCTGCGAAAAAGAACATGGAAACTGATGAGATTTGACAAGAAGATCAAAAGTTGTGTTTCCTCAAGAGTAAATTAGGTCATTTGAGAAATACTGATTCTAAGCATGTTTAGAAGGTGTAGGGGCAAAAACATCGTCCAAAAATATTACGAGATTTTTGGTATATTTGAACCTAACACTACTGCAGTTTCAAGAAATAAGGGGACACAAATGGATTTCAGGGAATGGCCAGATTCAAGATAATTTACCTTGCCAATTAAGTGCAGCGAAGCAGGCCAACCTGAAGCAGTTGCATGTTGTAAAGTGGGTTTTGCTTGTTCTTGAGATAATGCCGATACATATCTAAGCAGCAAAGAAGAGAAGTATACATAAATAATGCACCCGAAAAAATGAGCCTAAAATACAATATTAGACATAGGATATCTTGGTGTGTCTACTCAAATATTCGAAGGAATTGGGAAAGACCCAAACTCTGCCAAGCTCAACCACAATAGATTTAAAAGATAAGTGAAGTTTTAGATTTTACCCCAATAAAGCATCAAACCAGACATAGATAGTTTGTTTTTCATCGCAAGGCACAGGAATACCCCAATCCACAGACGCCCGTGAAATTGAGAAATCTCTTAAGCCACTCTTGATCCAGCTTTGCACCTATATAAGAACCTGTTAGAAAGATAATTTGGTGCAAGGGTTTCCCAAATAAACAAAAAAAAAGTAATCCTGCGAGCAATGTTAGTACTGTCAGCCGCACCTCATTCAAACGGTAAGAAGGCTGTACAAAATCTGGATTACGTGCTAAGACCTCCTCTAGTGACTTTTGATATTTTGACAAGGCAAAGAAGTAGTTATCCTCCTTACGTGCCTCACAAGGTTTTAGGTGCATAGGGCAACAATTGTTCTCAAACAATTCCTTCTCATCCTGCATATATTGATAATGAAATACGAGGCAATGCAGAAATTGACCAAATTTATCCACTGACCAAGGGTAAAATACAACTACCTGATGTTAACATGGTATGTTTAGTTAAACTGATTGTTCAAGAGAAGAGATTCTATAGATGAACTAGAACAAAACACTTATGATATTTAATCTTCTAATCATTCACATTCCAAAATTAAGTTTACCCACCTTATACTCTTCACAGCCAACACAATACAGTCCCTCATAATCAGCTCGATAAATGTCACCACTAGCAAGAACTCTAGCATAAAATTCCTTCACAATTTCTTCGTGACTTGAATCAGTTGTTCGAATAAACTTGTCATAAGCTATGTCTAGCTGCAAATAAACAAAAATACATACTAATCCATCTAAAGTATAGCTAAACAGATTTTCAAACATTTCTTCCAATGCAAAGTTAAGCAAATCTTACATCCTTCCAAAGACACTTATAAGCCTGTGAGATATTGTTGCAATGTTCAATTGGACTCGAACCACTAGCTGCTGCTGCAGTAGCTATCTTCTCTCCATGCTCATCTGTACCCGTTATGAATATAACTTTCTTCCCTAACAGTCTCTGGCATCAGCAAAGAAACAAGATCAAATTAGTACCCTTTTTTTAGTGATTTTGAAACAGCATAAAGTCAGGGTATCAACAGAGGGAGAGAGAGGTTACCTGAAATCGAGCTATGGCATCAGCAGCAATAGTAGTGTAGGCACTACCCATATGAGGTGGGGCATTTACGTAGTAAAGAGGTGTGGTGAGAATGAATGGGTCTGGAGTGATGGATTGAGCTCCACCATCGTTAATGCTGCAACTACAGAATAAGGCAGATGAAGATGATGAAGGTTTTGGCGAGAAAGAAAAAAGATTTCGACGATTCAAGAAGACATTTTTTATATAGGTAGTTTTGGATTTGATCGAAGAGGTAGTAGTAGTAGAAGAAGAAGAAGCTAAAGGAGAGAATAACCAGAGACTATTTTGTGAGTTGCAGAATACTCTCCCCGACATCTCTGCCTAAACAACCACAAAGAATTACCAACCAACAAAAACAATGGTGAATTAATTTTAATTAGGAAATACAGCACTGATATACATACACTACAACCATACGAATATGCTGTACACACTATGTGCTATTAGTTCTATCCAAACTCTATTACGCAAGCAATTTGAAGAGAGATACATAAGTTATAGCAAGTGACAGGTATATTGGTACACAATCGCAATAAAAACATTCTCTTCACAGCAAATCAAGCACATCCATGAGAACATAACATAGCCAACTAGGCATATGACAAGGTAAAACTGCAATAATGAGAAACAGCATCAAGAAGAGTACATATATAATATCCTTTTAGGCATTTCCACAAACAAAAAGAGTTCAAAAACACTTAATTCAGCGGGAAGTAATTTTGAAGAAAATCAAACATTTCTTTGCTAAAAATTAGAATACCCATAGTTCAAAATTACTCAGATAAAATTAGCCTGAACCCACAGTATCAAAATTTTACCTTGGTCAAAATGATGCCAGCAGCTTAAAATGATGGTACCAAATCAATTCAATCCAATTCCAAAGTCTTCATTCCTTCATTTGGAGATCTTGTGTCAATTCTGCAAAGGTTTCTGTTTTTTTTTTTTTTCGTTGTTGGTGGGCTATAATTCAGAGATTCTGGAATCAACTCCTAGGTAGTAGAGTTCAAAACAGAGAAGAAGAGGAAGAATAGAATCTTACGGAGAGTCGGACAGAGAGGCCGAATAATTAATGTAACACTTGGCCGTCTTTTTGCCGAGTAATATCGGAACGGAGAAATCTAGGACAGACCTGAGTCTAGGGGTGCCCGTTTTTAATTCAGGTCAGGTCAAGCCAGACACACTTCATATCCAGTTACCCAATAAGCCCGCAAGGCTGGGTAGGCCAAGCAAAGACACTTATTTTAAGGCCGAAAGAGAAGATCTTTAGCGAATGAGGTCAAAACAACAAGCCTGTTATAGTGGACGGCGTGGTTTATTAGAGGGGCGGCATTATAATAGGACAAAAAAGGGTCATTACATGATAATTCAAGTGTCCCTTATCCAAAAATAACTGGAAATGACAAATACACCTAGTTTAGTGATGATAATTGATAACCCTCATAATTGATAACCTAGTTTCAATTGATAACCCTCATAATTGATAACCCTTATCCAAAAAGTGTCCCTTAACCCTCATAATTGATATAACCTAGTTTAGTGATGATAATCAAGTTTAATGTTAATGATTAATTTCACTTATATTAACTCAAAATCAAAACCAAAATCAGATTTTTAGAGTTAAAAAAAAAAATAGAGGAGAAGGTCAATCTCAATCAATTGAAGAAATTAACCAACAAAATGAAGAACCAGGACTCGAAAATGATTAGGGTATACTTCTAAATTAGTCCCAACTAGCTTTTTGTTGCTCAAAGTTATCTAAAGTATGTAAAAATTCAATTTTTACATTTTCGAGCTAATTACGTTTGGAATTTTGCTCATAACTAATCAGAATCGAAGTTACGGTTCGTAAAGATGAACTACCAAATCAGAGCTGGTTAAATTTGAAGAAAACCCAATCGTAAAACCGGTTACGGTTGGTAACTAATCGTCTGATATTTAATCAGAATTCGATTCTGATTTGTAAATCAAATGCTCGATACCAATCAGAATCGAGTTACGGTCAGAAACTAAAATGGTTACCAACCGAATTCAAGAAAATTCTCGAGATATAAGAACATACGGTTGGTAATTGAACTTTTACCAACCGTAACAACATCAAAATCTCCAGATACAACTGTGAATTGAGTTAAAATCAACCGTAACTCACATAAAACTTAAATTTCAATTTCAATTTTCATCTAAAATCCTAATTTTTGATAGAATTAAACTTAAACCGAACAAAATAAACCAAATCGAATCGGGTTTTCAAAACATACCTCATATAAGTCATTACACTACACTTGATTAATTTTGAATCGTCGATTAATCAAGACGATGAAATTTTGAGTTTTAATGGAGGTTACGGTTGATGGGAGGAGGAGAAAAGAAGAAGAAAGAAAACAAATTTTCAATTTAGCTTTGATTTAGGTTAAAAAATGGGGAGGGTAATCTAGTCAATTTACATCCCTATAGGACATCCCCTAACCAACTAGAGGGACATTACTATCACACTGCCGCCTCTCTAATAAACCATGCCGCCCCTATAACAGGCTTGCAAAACAAATAGAGGGTAATAATTTACATCAACCAAATACCTATGGACATTGTTGTGTCCATCAAAAATACAGCTTTTCTTGTGGAAAGCATTGACCGGAGGCCTTTCGACCTTCGACTTCGACTCCAACAACCGCCACCGATGCAACTCTGATATGAAGACTGCTACTCACATTGTACTCCAATATGATGTTGTAATAGATAATGTAATGGCCTCCCAAGAGTCTAATACATTTAATGCTTCAAAAAAACAAAAACAAAAAACACAGGAATTACCACTTTTAACCCCACACACACTAAAATTAGTCAACAAATCATACAGTATATATTTATATTAACATTCAAAAACACATGGACCTTGGGACCTCATTCGATGTGGCTCCGCCACTGTTTATTGTAGGGCAAATTAATAAAGTGTCCAGCTTCCTACCATATATTTAATAAACGGGCAAGATTTTAAATCCTTTTTTATAACTCGCCTTTCCGTTAGTTTTCACATCCGGACCCACCACATTGGTCAACCACGTTGATTTGGTCAATTTATCATGTTCAAATTACTAGCCTATCTGAAACTAACCCTAACTTTGTGAGAGAAGAAAGAGAATCGTGAAAACGGTAAGCTCATCTTTTCTCTTCACCTTCTCGATTTCCTTTCATATTTCCTCGGTATTTCGTGTTTAGTGATAGTGATTTCCTTTGTATAGTTTGGTTTGATTTGAGATAGGTCGAAGAATAAGGAAGATGAAGAAAACAGTTGATTGTTATTGCAAAAATCACGAAGGAAGATGAAGAAGACGAGTTGATTTTGATTGTTAAAGGTGATGTTGTTAATTTGCAAGTGTTTCTTTTGATTGTTCGTAGAAAATCATCTACAAAACTAATACATCACGTTGAAACTCTTTATCTCAATCGTGATTTTAGTGTCTCTATCAACTGCTCCACTATCTTGTTATGTAGATAATTGAATTTTTGATGATTTGATGATTTCTCAATTAAATTAATTCAATTCGAGACGATGGGTTTGTGTTAATTCATTTTATATATGTTCTCTTGAACTTAATTTCATGAATTAGGTTTTCAGAATGTTATATTGGGGATTCCTTAATTAGGTTCTTGAAAAATTGAGGGTTTTCAATTTAATAGAGGATGAAGATGAATATTCTAATTCGTGTTCACTTAAGGTTTCGTAGAATAATGGATGAAGATGAATACACGATGAAGATTTATAACACCAGCAGAAAAAGAGGTTAGGGTTTTTTTATTTACTAATTTATTTACATCTTTGAATTTGAAAGTGATCTGTATTATCTAGTTAATCACAATTTATTTTGTTAAATTCATTGGTTTTGATTCGGATAAGAACATATGATTGAACTTGGGAAAGCAGGATGATGAATAGTTGAACTGGGGAGTGACTCAGTCTTCAACATGTTTCAACTCATTAGTTTCTGGAGGGATAAAAATGTCTTTTTAATGGACTGGATAACCGATACACGTACCCATGTAACGATTGTTAACCGTTTTGAAAAAACGGATGGAAAATGTCAATACGGCCACTTTATATAAACATTTGAAAAACGGCCACTTTATGAAATACATTTCAAAGCATGGACACTTTGTTAAAAAGCCCTTTATTGTAAGCAGCCTTTAAGAACTTTAATCCAAACTAACCAAAACATGTAATAAATTACTTCCACGAAAAGCTAAAGCTCGTAGAGCATCAACAGTGGGTGTAAAAAATCATATGTGGAAGTCTAATTAAGACTTTTATTTAGGCTATTTTACACATGTAGTAAATATAGGACCCTTGATTAAAAAATTATCTCCAATAGTGAAGGGTTTAATCATTAGAATATTTTATATGATAAAATCTTGACCGTTATTTTAACTTTAACTAATTTCTAAAAAAATAAAATAATTGAAAATATGACGTGAAGGTGCAAGTGAAGGTGTAAATAAGACTTTCTTTAACACCTTCATATTTATTTTCCCATCCCTCCTAGTTTGTAGGATCCAACCATTGGAGATGGATTATGTTAATCGGGGTCTAAAATCCTACATGTCGTGAAAAACAAAAAAAATCACCCTTTATTGGAGATGCTCTTAAGTAGATCCAAACAGACGGTTATTTTATTTTGGAAAATTCTAGAGTAACTTGGGAAACATGTACAATGAACTCGCTTAACTTGAGTTAAATCGGCCTCTTCTTCCTCATTATTACAACAATTTTTCTTAATTCTTTCTCAAATTTCTATCGTTCTGCATCATTAATCTTTCACTTTTCAACCTTTCGATATAATTATTATATGTTTTTCTAATGGATACCTTTTTCAATCTTTTTTAGGTCTTGATTTGAAGCACCTTGAGGATTCGTCCGGAGACAAATAGAGTGGTTTTTCCTATCTGTCCCTTAATCTTTTAACTTTTCCTTGATTCTCACTTTAGAATCCATCAACCCCGATCCAGTTGGCAGTTTCTCCAAGAGGATCCATCTTACACTTTCTGCAACTCTTTAATATAGTTTTTTTTATTTCTTTTATTTGCACGCTTTCTACTGTGCATACAAAGAGACTTAACTCTAGGCTTCACACTATCACCTATACTCTATTATGCCAATATTATACAAGTATATTACATTCACTAGGCAAATCTCGGTAAGATGCAAGGTGCTACCCACGCTTCTATTTCTTCTTCTTCTTATCTTATACAAAAGCGTCATCTCCAAAACGTACAATTATCATATGGAGAACCAAGTTGAAGTGGTTTAGCAAGTTATGGAAAGAACCTCTCTTTTCGGAAAGGCTTAAAGCTCTAAAACAACCAATATTATCTACTGAGAAATTAATCCAAGGAGTCAATCAATGGAAATTCTGCTTTCTAGGAAAAGTATACTCTTGTAAAGACTACACAATAACTGAGTTAGACAAAGAGCTCAAAAAGCTTTGAATAAAAAGTAAGGATATCTACATCAAAAAAGAAGAAGAGGTCGATTGTTACATGATTAAGTTCTACACTCAAGAAGAATATGACATGGTGTTCAAACTAAGACCATGGTTTGTGGAGGGAGACTTACTGGTAATGGAACCATGGAACCCCAACATTCCAAAAGCTTTTGTGGATCTCACAAAACAACTTCTCTGGATGAGATTATACAACATGCAACCGGAGTTTTCTAATCTTCCAATAGTTAGAATTATAGCATCAACAATGGGTGAAGTTATAGAGTTGGATCCTCCAGATTGTATTGTTCTCAAAGGAAAAGTACAAAAAGTTAAAGTTCTACTATATGTCAGAGATCCTTTAAGGAGAGGATTTTGGATGAAAAATGTTGTAGGCAAAGAGGTTTGGACAAGGTTTTTTTTATGAAAAGCAACCTTTTAACCTCTGTGGGTACTGCTATACGATTGATCACAAGGATAAAAAGTGTGAAATTATAGCAATCTTTTTATTGCAACAACAAAAATGGCTCCTGTCTTCAAATTCATTCTTGATCCACCCTCTTGGAACAACCCCCGATTCCAGAGGCACTAAGTTAATCAATAATAGAGGTCCACAAATGATGATAGAGTAAGAAATTGAACATGCACCAAATGTAGTTGAAGATCAGATGCATGCAGTAAATGAAAACCAAGAAATGGCGGCGCAACAAGAAGTGCAGCAAGCACAAGGAAATCTCATAAATTCTTCAAATTTAGCACAAGTTTCTGAACTCAGAATGACATATACTAATGAACAAAATCAGATGCATATACTCATAGAGTCAACTCGCAAAATCGGGTTGAATCGGCTGCAACTCTTGAATGCGATTAGCAGGGTATGATTCAAATTTGTTTTAATATAGGAAGAGATAAGGATGATGTGGTCCATAGAAGAGAAAAAGACTTCAAATGGAGAGAGGCAGTTCTAGTAATATTCAGAGTGTAGATCCATTACCTCCTTCAGATATCAATCTTGAACCTTCAATTACCTTGAATAACTCTTCAAATATCCCCTAAAATCAAGAAAATTTGGAGGGTAATAATCACACAAATCTGGGTGAGGGAATTGATTCAAATTTGCTCAAATACTACTTGCTAATGGGGGGATTTGATGTCACTTTTGATGACTACAATATGGACAACTTAGATCCAGATTCCATTCATACAACTAGTTGCTACAAAGAGACAATTCAAAGCTTAATTAGGCATTATCAACAACCTTCTCAATCAAATCAATTCTTCAAATCAAATTGATGATTCCAAGTTCCAATGATCACCCTCTCATTTTAAGTGACAGCCAAATTGAATCTCCTAACTCCATTCCTTCTTATCATGGGACAATGTCTGAGCATAACTATTCAAAAATATTCAAGGGTCAATCTTCAGGTGCAGATAATCAGGTAATGCAATTATATATTTTACAATCCATTTACAGTTTTAGTCATTTTAAATACACATCTTCTTTAATGGTTGACGTAAAAAACGTGGACAAAAATGGTTGACTTCAGTTTCGCAAAACAATTTGAGAATATCGTGTACTGTTGTTTTGGCCATATCAATGTACTCATCAAACACATCCGCATGAAAAACATAACCTAGAATCCTTAGGGAAGCATTGACCTTTTGTTCAGGACTATGCCCTTGTATGTTTCGTGCGTCAAATTGATAGTGCCCGCGACATTGAGTTAAGATTTTTATTCTCTAGATTAAATTTGCTTGAGGAATAACAAAATATAGGTTTGGGGTTGTTGTTAGAGCATTGCTCGGTCGAACTCGAAAGCTTTTCTATCTCAAGCTTGATTGTCAAGTTTAGTTGCCAAAACTATAAGTCTTGATTTCTAGTCTACTTATAGCTAAGTCTCGGACTAGGATAGTAAAGTGTAGTTGAGGTCTAGACTCCACGTCTTTCATCATATGAAGACGAAGAACTACTCAAGGAACATGTGGAACTTCATCGACAAAATGTATGTGGAGACTTGAACTTATCTATCACTCAAAATTTTATCTATTCGATCTCCTATTTTGATACAAAAGTCGTATTTTTATATAGACTTCGATTATACACATTTGCTATTTCGATCCGAGTTTATCTCGCTTATATGTTTCTCGAAATATATGTTGGTAAGATTTCGCTTTAACCCAGTTCATCTTTACTCGTGACGAAAGTCATGTTGATTATTTCAATAACTTGAAAATCGCTTTGATGAAAAATAGTTTGTGAATAACAATTATATAACATCCTCTAAGAATGTTCCAATGACTGAAATGAGAGTTTAGAACCTGTAACCATCTTTGGATATAAACATGGTGTGTTCTCACATTTGTGTAAAAGTCCAAAACCGGGAACCCAAAGTATGCATACTCGTAAGTGCACTGGCGGTTGTTGGAAATCCGGGTAAGTATGCATACTACGCATACTGGCGGAAAGTTCACGTTCGTGAATTTCTGCTGGAGTTTGAAAGTGAAACAAACTCAAATCTGGTTACTTAAGTACGCATACCCGTTCGCATACTTAGGTAGGTTTCTTTCTAAAATCGGTTTGTTCATGAACTAAAATATTGATATAATAAGAAATGCAATCTTTGCAAACTGTGGCTATAATGTTCATGAATCGATTCAAGTGAATTACAATCGATTTTGCTTCAATTGTGTCTTGTATACTTCTATAAAATCTAAGAAATTGAACAACTCCCTAACTTCATTTGAGTCATTTGAACTAGTTATGGTGAAGATGAATAAGGTTGATATGAAAGTGCTCATATGGCTAACCATTGGTTAACTATTGTTGAACCAACTAAGTGTACACGTTTAGGTACGGTTACTCAACTCTAAATGAAGTTACATTTCATTTGTGTATAACAAGCTAAGTTCGATCTAACGGTTGAAAGATATTAGCTTGAATCTAATCAGGTTTTCATCTAACGGTGAATATTGAATGCTTTGTTACTAATCTAACATTGATTGCAAATTCTGATTTGAAATATACATAAAGGAGAACTCTAGCAACTGGGAAACCTAATCCCCACACCTCCTGTGTGTTACTAGTTGTATAAGCTAGAGTCGATTCTCCTTTAACCTTAGGTTTTTCATGAAACCTTGTAGGTTAACGACTTAAGACTTCATTGGGATTGTGATGCCAGACCCAACTATTTTCTCTGTAGTTGCGTGATCTGATCTTGCAGTTTTCATTGTGATTGAGTACAATTGTAATAATTGGCTTGAGATTTATATTTCCGATAGGCAAGATAGAAAAGAAGTCACAGACACCTTCGTCTCATTATTTGTGATTCCAATTTTTTTTTTTAAGTTAATCGATTAAGATTATTGTGAGGTGATTGATAATTCTAGGCTGTTCTTCTGGAATATAAGTCCTGGTTATCGATTGGTTCCTGTTCACCTTGATTTATCAAAAGACGGAACAAAAACTCGTAGGTATTTCTGTGGGAGACAGATCTATATATATATATATTCTATAGACTTTTCTGTGTGAGACAGATTTGTTTATCAAGTCTTCGACTTTGGATCGTAGCAACTCTTAGTTATGGGTGAGATCAGCTAAGGGAACCAAGTGTGTAGTATCCTACTGGGATCAGAGACGTAAGAAGCGCAATTATACCTTGAATCAGTATGAGATTGATTTGGGTTCAACTACACTCCAGACCGAAGTTAGTTTGTAGTAGGCTAGTATCTGTAGCGTCTTAATTCAATGTGTGTTCAAATTAGGACTATGTCCCGAGGTTTCTCAGCATTTGAGGTTTCCTCGTTAACAAAACTTCTGGTGTCTGTGTTATTTCTTTTCCGCATTATATTTTGTTAATAATTGAAATATCACAGGTTGTGCGTTGAATCGATCAATTAGTAAATCCAACCTTTGGTTGTTGATTGAAATTAATTGATCCTTGAACATTGGTTTTTGGTACAACTCAAGTCATATCTCTTATATTCAATCGGGCTCGCAGATTTCTATTTGCTGACTGCAGATTGAATTGAGAGATAGAGATATTAAATCTTTGATATATCTTTCTTAAGATTGAGTCTAACTGCCTAGTTGATTCTCTTGAAAGTATATTGGAGATAATCCATACAGATTGCTACGCGAAATATTGGGTGTGGTTGTTAGACCCCCGCTTTTTCAGTTGTGATAAGTGCTTAATCTTTACATATTTCCTACTCACATTCGTACTCCCTATGTTTCTAAAAAAGAGTTACTATAGCTTTATCGGTCGAACTCGCAAGTTTTGCTATCTCAAGCTTGTTACAAACGTTAGATGTAAAAAACTATATCTTGATATTTAATCTGCTAGATTAAGTCTCGGACTATGATTAGGATTAGAGTATGGTAGTTGAGTATCAGACATCACAAAATAACATTCGAAGATTGAAGACTGAAGAAAAAAAGAAGATATTTGGAGAACTTCATCAACAAAGAGTATGTGAACACAAAACCATTTTATTTACTCATGGCATATACTATTCTAACTTATGAAACTATATCGTATGATTTTAGTAGATTTAACATTGGAAAGAAGAAATTTCAAGTCAAGCTTGCCTTGATAAATTTCTAGAAATATGGTTCAACCAATAGATGTTCATAGATCCTTAACACTCTTGGTTAAAAACAATTTATTCTTCATGAACTATTTTGTTCTAAGTTGATCATATGGAAACTGCTCAAACAATAATATTTATTATCCATGGCCATTGAGAACGTTTCAAATTATTTAAAGAGAGTTTTCAGAATATTATGAATTTTGGAGACATGGTAGGTATGCATACCCAGTATGCGCACCCTATTTATCCGAGTTCCAGAATAAGGGGGAGGTACGCATACCCAGTATACATACCCCTGGGATCTGAGTTTGTGAACGACCAAGGTATACATACCCGGTACGCATAACTTTGCAACCGAGTTCGCTGATCTGTTCATAAGTATGCATATATGGTACGTATACCTACCTAGTTCTGATTTAAGCAGATGCTTACAACCTATTTTTATAAATATTTTTGGCTTTTCTACAACTCTTATAAACACTTATAATATAACTTTATGCCCTAAATCACCATCTTTTCATAAATCAGGGTTTAACTCTGAGTGTTATTGAACACCACTTATGCTTGTACGTTCAGCAGGCATACTTGCCACTATGAACCATCATTGTACAGGTTTTCCAGAATCCTGGACCGTAACGTATATTCTTTACTGTAATTTCAAGGTGGACTTTTCACATGCTGATACGGGACGTATGTTGGCAAAGTCCTATATTCCAAGATTTGGCTAAATCTTGGATATCTCTTAATTTTAGTACTTTAAATATTAGAATAATTAGTTTCTTTCTTTGAATTATCTTGTTTTTATGAGAACAAGAATTCTCTAGGCTAATTTAGAAACGTTGTAGAATGTAGTGTTTATGTTTGCAGGCTATAAATAGCCTTTTCTATTATCATTGTATTTTAGCTTGGATTAGCTCGCTTATATTGATTAATAAATTTGTTATGTTATTTGGTTAATACCATTGATTGTTGATTAACTCTTGGATTAGAGTCATTATCGTCGTCGTTGCTCCTGGATTGGAGTTGATTATCATATTTGGGTCCTATTTACCGGAGTGGATTCTCCGCGTGTCGATTGTTTTTAAATCGTTTCCGCTCTGCTATATCAGGTGGTACCAGAGCAGGCTTTTCATGTGATGTTCATCTGTGGATTTTTTCCTGGAAGAATCGATCGAAAAGTCTCGTGATATCTAGGTTATTTATCAAAAAAAAAAAAGATCTGTTGATTGTTCAGCCGGGTACCTCAGTTTTGTACGTATCTCCTTCATCTTTATTTACTGTTGTGTTATGTCATTTTGTGAAACTCTAGGGTTGTAGAGTTGTGTGGTGTGGGATAAACTTTTTGTTTAGAAGAGGATAAGTTGATTGGGTTTCTTCGGTTACTACTTAACTTGAGCCCAACCCATTAATTATTACTTTATTGTTCTCATATTTCATAAGCCCATGTGTTTTCGTATAATACAATGAGGTTACAGTGAACATTGGTTCCACCGAGTCTAGTTTTCAAACCTTTACTCAACCAATCGGTGCCTAGGCGAGGAACTTAATATATATATGCAAGATTCAAGATGCAGGAACAGAACTATACTTTTCGTGGTCGATACATACTTCAAAAGAGGATGTGGGATTTTGTTATCGATGGTGGTTGTGAACAAAATTTGGTTTCCATTAAAATGGTGGAAGCTTTGGGTTATGAGGTGGACTAGTATCCCGTACCGGACCAGTTCAAATGGGTGACCAACGACGAAGGCATAGTCACTTGTTTGGGTGTTTGCAAAATCCCTATAACAATCGGTAAGTGTATACTCCGACATAATATTTTGTGAAGTAGTTGATATTGACGTTTGTGATGTGGTGTTGGGTGCTATGTGGCTGTTTGACGCTCGAGCAAGTTGTCATGATAACATTTGTGAATTTGTATGGGGAACAACCAAAGTCAAACTAATGCCTGGAAAACAACCACCAGAAAAGTCGAAAGAAATGTCTTGAGAAAGTGCACTTTATACAACATATGAGGTTGAGTTGAAAAACAATCTTGGTATAGTTGAACAGAACAATATTAATGATGTCAAGGCAATTAATCAAGTGACCGTGGGCAATGAGATGCTTAAGGTTAGTCCATCCGGGATGAATGCAGCTGTAGTGGTAGCTTCCCAAAGCACTTATGAACACCCGTTTACCAAGTTTTATGATGGTACTTCCAACTCTTATGGACACCGGAGGGACAGTGCTTGGAAGATATCGTGGGAGTTTCTACATTGCAGTGGAGAGAGCAAGCGACATTGGGTGACGAGTTTTTACATGCATAAAATGAAGAATGTAAAGTCGAGACTATTTTCTGAACAACTAGTGGTTCTAATGCATGATTCAAAATCGACTTGTGCCACCATTGGTAGTGCCAAGGTTCTTTCTTCGACTTGCCATTTTCAGTATAAACTCGAGAAGAGTTTCATCGCAGTAGGGGAGTCTGATACGGGACGTATGTTGGCAAGTCTCCTATATTCCAAGATTTGGCTAAATCTTGGATATCTCCTAATTTTAGTACTTTAATTATTAGGATAATTAGTTTCTTTATTTTAATTATCTTGTTTTTTATGAGAACAATATATTCTCTAGGCTAATTTAGGAACGTTGTAGAATGTAGGGTTTATGTTTGCAGGCTATAAATAGCCTTTTCTATTATCATTGTATTTTAGCTTGGATTAGCTCGCTTATATTGATTAATGAATTTGTTATGTTATTTGGTTAATACCATTGATTGTTGATTAACTCTTCGATTAGAGTCATTATCGTCGTCTTTGCTCCTGAATTGGAGTTGATTATCATATTTGGGTCCTATTTACCGGAGTGGATTCTCCGCGTCGATTGTTTTTAAATCGTTTCCGCTGTGCTATATCACATACTTACACGAATTCCTAATAAGAATTTCATTAAAACTGAAAAAATGTTGCTTGGATCTCAATTATCGAACTTAAAGCTACTTATAGCCTTGAAAATCTATAAATATATAGAGAGAGACTCTGGCAACGGGATTTTTGAATCCATCACGCACTTGTGCGCTAGTTGCTAAGCTAGAGTCGTCCTCTATAACCTAGTGTTGATGGGCGAAAATTACTCCTGCAGAATTTGGTAATTTGGGATGTGAATGAGGAATGAATCTAAACCTTCAACAAATGCACTCACGCGGTGAGTGCTTGTAGATTCGAGAGATCAATGCAGGCAAGTCCGGCCTAAACCAAGAAATGGCCGTTCCAGACTTGTTTCGGTCACAAAGTGAAGGAGATGGGGTTGATCTTAGGGAGGGAAGCGAAGAAAGTGTTGAGATTGTGAAGGTGTTGGCTTGCTTATGACTTGTAACAGAAAGATGAGCGAGCTTACGGTTGATGCAAGCAGATTCTGAGTGTTTGAATACGATGTTGTATTAACACTTGGTTTCTGTCGACTGAACTTGTGTTGTTCTGTTGTCTTTTTTTTTGGAAATAGGGCGGAGAACCTATTTATACAAGTCATTGAGCCTTATTCACGTCTCTCGTGGGAAGTGGAGGTGGAAGTGGGAATAATGGAGTAGTGGAGTTGTGTGCGGTGATACCACGACCACCTTGCCCACTTCTCCTGCTCATCTCTAACCGCCCATGACTTCCTAACACGTTTGTGATGGCGCGTTGCACGCTGCCATCGCTGTAAACCGCCAGACCAATACCCCGAGATGTATCCCTGGCCAGACATGATTGAAACTGAATGTGGATCGTGGATCCACGAAAGATAAGATGTATCGTCAATCAATAATCAAGATCAGTAAAGTCGATACTTGTGAAGTATCGTGTATTTTTATGGTACTGTATCATTGTGGTGTGGTAAAGTGATGGGTACGACTCACTAACCAAATAACTCCCCGACTGTGGTCAGAGCAAACTGCCGGGTGAAGCC